>WTSP01007119.1:61350-145996 GCA_025331215.1 Actenoides lindsayi | reverse complement strand
TTATTTATATTTATAATTTTTATTTGGAATATTTAGGACAATAATGCTGGCAAACATACACATTTGGATACAACACACTCAAGAAGCGCCCAGCTTCTTCAGGATTCTGAGACATGTATCTAATGTAGTTAAGTGGACTGAAAATTCTGAATGATGTACAGCTTCTTGCCTATTCTCTGGCCCTTCCCCTGCACGCCCTTGTTGGGGTGATAAGCAAAAAGGTGTTCAGATCCTACTGACAGGAATTTCATAGAGAAGTCATGTTTGCATGTATGTAGTGTTCCTCACCCCTTGTTCTAGTACATTCACCTTCAGTGATATCTGTCTGTTGGTGTCCTTTTCACAACTGTAATGATAAATCTAGTTATCAATTCATAAAAAATTCTTTGAAAATTAACTTTGCTTCATTTCTGTAATGCACATAAATAGATTTTCAAATTTCATTTCAAATTCTTTGTTTTATATGCAAATTAGATAAATAGTTTCTCACTGGAAATGTATTTGACACTTCACTGTGATATATTTTACAGATATTTGTTTCCTTTCATTTACAAATGCAATACATTTGTAGGCATCAGTTTATTAATTGAATAAAATTAAGTAAGTTTTTTCAACTTAATTCTCTGCAGAGTTCCTCTCAATTCACATTAGTGAAGGACGATTGAAACTTGCTGCAGAGATGGAAATGCTCCAGTGGTTCGTATTTGGAGCTGCATTCAGCAATCCAGTTCTGATCAGTACACATTTTAAGCACACTGCTAAAGGTTCACCTGTATCAATGACTTCATCACAACCTTAATAATATCTCAAATAGTTAGTTGAGTAGCCTGCACTTCAGTTTTCATCACATAACTTTCCAAAATGAGAGGACAGACCAAAGAGGGACACTGCTTGTGTTCACCCAATTCACAGACAGAAAAAAACTGTTTGCTCTCATTCTAACCTAGACCACATGCAACAATTTCTCTTGCAACAAACAAGACTGGCAGAAAAATCACAGTGTCAAACACAATCTTTTTCATTAAAGGCAAGCAGTTGAGGAGTTTCCTTGTGTTTCACCTTTGTGACATAACGTTTCATAACGCTGTATTCCTTTTAGCACAAATGTCCTTAAGTGTCACGAGCTCATTAGTGCAAGTATACTTACTTCTACTTATAATTATAGGTTACTTATGATTAATGTGCATTTTTTAAATGGTACCTGTTCCACTGAGGATTATTAAAAATGGATAATTAGAAGCAGCTCCTTGAGAAGAGCGGAGTTAATTTCTAAAACTTAACCTACATAAGTATTTGCACATAATAATGAGAGAGTTTAAATGAACGATTCCTAATTATTTGCAATGCAACTTTTGGTAAGCCTAGTTTCCTAATCCTTCCTATCACCTTCTAGCAAAGCCAAACAAGATACAATATAGGAACAGCCGTATTTTAACAGTATCAAGCCCAGGTCTCAATCCTAGCAGACGAGCACTCTGGTCTCTCAAAGCCATGTACAGCTACGGGACATGGCTGTGGTCTCTCTTCAGTCAGATGTCTTCTGTGTCCTTACGTAGGCAAAGAAACCTGCCCTCCCAGGATGAAAGCCTTGCATTTCAATGGAAAAAGGAAGCCCATAACTTCCCCAAGACAGAAGGGGTATGTGACTTGCTCTGCAATCACAGTCACCTTTTGCTACCTTACAGAAAGCATGAAACTTTGAAACAGATATTATGAAAAGGCCATTTCATCTGAGACCTGGATGGGATCCATCAACAGTGATCTTACATTCTCGTTTGATGCAGTTCTTATTTAACCTGTTTATCGATACATCCAACCAATGTGAATTAGTAGAATTCCCTCAGGCTAATGAAAGCACTGGCAGCTTCCCAGGCTACAACATTTTAATTCTGAGAGCACATTCATACCACTCACAGTATGATTTCAGTGATCTATATTTTTCCCTGTATTGACAGAGTTGTTTATGGCACTCCTCAGGTATAGGCCTTGGGTCCCATTCTACATTCATCCACTCCCATTAAGCAGTGTCATTAAAGACATTTCGACAGCTCTCTTGGCACTCTATGAATGTTTGTGACATTAAAGCTCGAATGTCTTCAAATTTCCTACAGCTAAATGTTGACAGGCTTGAATTCTTATTTATTGGTTCCCTGAGGTAACAAACTGCAGGTTCATCTCTGACAGTTCCTTTCATGATGAGCTTTGTCCACAAAAGGCTGATGTTCTGAAACTATATTTGAGCAAACCCACACATTTTAAGGGCCAAATTTATTGCAGAACTTAAAAAAATAAAAATAAAAATATAAAAATATGAAATGACATCATGAGATGTTTAAATGTTATACTGAATCACATATACTTATTTCAAGCAAGCAAGTTCCATCAGAAAAAAATCTCTGGCTTTTGCTTCAATATGGGGTGAAGAAAGAAACTTCCTCATTCCCATCTCCACTGAAGACAAATCTCCTCGCACAGTCATAAATTAGCAAACGTAGATCAGGATTCTGTATCACTGACCAAATTCTACATACAGCACATATAGAAAACTTTCAAATTAGCTTAATTTGCTTGTTACTTCCCTTTAGATACATTCCACTAAACATGACCTAAACAAGCTGAGCCAAGAGCTGAGCTCATGTAGGTGTTTTCCCCATTTTTCTATTAAGCTGAACATCTTAAACAATACACAAGAGAGCAGAGTAGTGATTTTATTTTGTTGATCTGAAGGAGAGAAAAAAGATTCATCTAAGGCATTAGTCACAAATCATATTTTAAAAAAAACATACACACACAAAACAAAACAAATGAAAACAAACAAACAAAAGGCAAAACAAAACAACAGCAAAGGCCAAGTGATAAGAGAGTCAGAATCTCAGCGTCAAGTTGGGCCAGTATATAAAGTCAGCATATATAAAAACATACATGTTCCCTAAACAAGTATTCAAGAAATATCATAGAGACTTTTAATATAGACAGTGTATTGGGAATACTTGTTTACACAGAGCCTACAAATTCTGTATATACCACAACATAAAAATTTAATGATATTGTAGTCTCTACTGTGTACTAGAAATGTCTAAACATGGGCTAAAAGAGAAAGATGAGAAGGAGATAGCACAAAAACTTTGTTCTATATTCATTCACCCTTTGAACATGGTTGACAGGAAGATCTTCATTTCCTGTGCCTACCCATCTCCTTATGCCTTGTCCTGTTGTACTCTATACTCAATACTAGGTAACGTTCTGCAGTGGAAATATAAAACTTTAAATCTACAGATGGCAAGGGCAAGAAACAAGCCACCCAGAACCTAAAATAAATAATTCACAGAAGCCGTAAGGCCAAGATAGGAATGTGTTTGCCTTATTTTCTGTGCTGAAATACTTTTCCAAAGGTTTAGAAATAGGTATTTACAAACAAGAGTCAAGTGACTTGACTCTAGAAGTCATTTTTTCCTGTGGTATCAGCAGGATAACATTGATTTATTTGGGGACAAGTTCAAGCCCAGCATTTGTTCTTTGTAGACTGCCTCTCTAAAGGTGAAACTCACAGTTCAAATCTTACACACCAAATAAATTCCACTTAAATCTACTTTGATGGCTTAATTGGGGTGTATGACTCGTGCTGGCCTCCTGCAGAGTGTTGGATTTCACTCTATATTATTTGACCTTATTGTGAGAACAACGTTGCATCTTTTACTGTTTGTTTTATTCATGATCCTGAGGTGAATACAATAAATAAAAGCTTGAAAAAGCATTCTTGAAGCAATTCCACTGTTAGAGGAAAACACTGTTTACCTTACTCCTGGGTAAGCAATGGGGCAACAAGCACCAGTGGTGCTCAGGTTAACTGCTCATCTTAGTTATATAGTTTGACTTCATTTATGATTTTACAGTCCCCCCCATAATCCCAGTCTCAGCTGCTAAAGTGGCATGGGGTGCACACAATACACAATATACAGAATACTCACAAAAGGGGGTTACATCTTTACCAAACTATTCTGTCTATATTATGGGAAACGGTCACATCTAAATAACGCATGGGGAACAATTTCCTTGCTGGTGCCCGAGAAGCATTTTCAGATCACAGAGTCACCGAATGTTAAGGGTTGGAAGGGACCTTGAAAGATCATCTTGTCCAACCCCCCCTGCCAGAGCAGGTCACCCAGGAACGTGTGCAGGTGGGTTTTAAATGTCTCCAGATATGTATACAAAGTGCATATTTGCACTATGCTTGTTCCATCAGCAAATAAACTACATTTTGCTGGCTCTGCTGATGCTCCAAGGGATTGCCAAATGATCCAATGTGCATCTAGAAAGCACAATGCTTCATTAGAACAATCCTGTGCTCCAATTAATAAAGACCAGTATTACTAACAGAGCCTTGCTTTCTGGAACCAGTGTCAACTTCACAGGTTTGTGTGTCTTTCAGATACGGCTCACTCAGCTGCAATTTGGAGCGTTTTAAACTTGTCCACCCTTACTATTCTAAGTCATCCTCAACTCCTGATAGTGGATTCAGGGTCCTTCACCACCAAACCAAACACAGCAGAGAAACAAAAATGCTTTTGGAAAACAAACGTGACAAACTCTTTATGTAAGTAATGCAGCAAATGGCTGTCAAAAGTACAAGTGAAACTACTTCCCTTGGTAGTACCTTTCACCTGCAGGCCCTTACAAACGCTCTATAGGGAAAGCATAACCTTGCAGGAGGAGTAAGAAAAGCTGTAAGTCCCCTGATAAAAACTATCCTCATAAAACAAACACACTGCTGCCCTTTAAAGGAAATGACAGCCCATGGCTTCATGTGCCTGGAGCTCCTTGTGTCTGTTACATTTTTTAAGATACAGATACTAGGTCTAGAGCAAAATGTCAGCCATACATACACTTTAACAGAGTGAAGAATTAGTCTAAGAAGAAGAAAAATCCTCCAAGCTTTCAATTTTTCTCTATTTCTAGGCATTGATTGTACTGAAGCTCATAATACCCACTTTACCAAGAGGAGAGGGGCAACAGAAGCAATTACTTGATCACAAAGAGAAATATAAAAGCTCTACAAAGACCAATGCCTGAAATTAATTTAGGAATAGATTTAGATTATTTTTTTAGTCTGAATTTTTAAGGGACTTAGAAATTAAATATCAGTTTCACTACCTAATCAGTATTTCACAACATATAACAACCCTCATAAAAAAAAAAAAATCCTAACAAAAACTGTATTTCATCCTGATGACGCTGAGAAATTTTCCTCAACTTCTCTTTAATACAAAGACTCAGAAGTCATAGAGTCTTCAAACAGGATTTCAAGCATTAAGGTAATTTTCAGAAATCCCCCCTGGGTTCTGGGTTTCCTTCCTGATCCTTTTTTTTGTTTTTTGTTTTTTTTTTGCTTGAGGTGTGAACAGAATTGGATCCAGAAAGTACAAAATATTTGTGTAGTACCATATAGAGGGGGTAGAAACTGAAAAAGCTTTCTTACCAGCAGTTGGAGTTCTTCATATGAATGGGTTTTTATGATCTATCAGCGTGGTCTGGAAAACATCTCCTCTTCAAAAAAATCCTAGAGAGTATCTGCAGGCCCTTGCTCCACAAGCTTGTCCCAAAGGTACATAAGGAGGAAAACATCCTGGACAATTTAAATTTTCCTCGGCCACAGATACTGAATTTCAAATCCTGAAAAACCCTGTAGGAAAGACAAGGAAATAAATAAGCTTCCATATCACGCATCTTGAAGAATTCCACATTACTTCACTCTTCCCTTCTTCAAGAGTTAATCCTATTCACATCCACATTGCAGGTAACTCCAAAGAGCTTCCTCCCTTCTGGAAATTATGTGACAAACTGTTTTGGTGCCATCTGATCTCCCAACAGTAAGAGAGGAGCTCTGCCACATGACAAACCATTGCCTGAGGCCTCTGAGATGATATAGTGCACGGTGAAGGTATGAGTATAACCCCTGTTGCTGCAGAACAGATGTCAGATTCTAAGATGTTTCTCAACTGAGCACTAAAGCATATTTCATTTTAGGGCTAATAATTCATGAGCTTAAAGATTCCAATATATCACAGTTAACACCCAGCAGTCCCCTACCCCCTGGAAAGTGTCAGACTAAGTCATATATAAACACATTAAATTCTAACAAGTAGGTGCAGGACCAATGAAATCACTGTACCTCAAAATCACTTCTTAGTCATCCTAATTTAAGGTAACACTCTAAAAATAAATCTCTGCTTCATAAGGCTAAGATATGAATCACCATAATATATGAATCATAACATCAAATGAAGTAATGAGAAGACATGGGGAAATAATATGGTTTATTCTGGAGAGTGATGATTATTCCATTTCAGTGAAGGCTGGAAAAAAGCAAGTTTCATTATTTTTATATAATCATTCTAAATTGCAAAGCCCTCCACACATCCAGCCTATTTAAATAGCATTTTAACAATATAATTGCTAGAGATATTTCTCTCAGTCTGCTTTTAAAAAAAAAAAACGACACCAGGAACAACACCTTAATTTATTTTCCTATTCATTATTCAATGGGGCTGACACCTGGTGGAAACTATTTTGTTTCTATTCATTTATATCAGGGTAATCATCTGGAGAAGGCCCGAGTGAATAATTAACTAATCAGTGGAAGAACTCTGCGCTTCCCAGAACAGAGGAGGTCTTGGAATTCCCACTCGGTGAGAAAAATAAAATCACATGCAAGCATGAAAGCCTTAAAATTTGAGATCTTTAAAGATGAAACAGTAAAACACTTGCTCAGAACTTTGAGGCTGTCAATCTTTCATCCATGTCATAGCTGTGAACCAGCCAATAGCCTATGCCATCTGCACGTGTTTTGGAGCAGGGGCACACAGGCACAGGGAATTTAAGAACCACCACCATCTCACACTGGGTACCACTTCCAAGCCTACACCAGTGCCAGCTCTGGAACACGCATTCTCCTCCTCACGGAGCAGTCAGCGCGATTAAACTTACGCAAGCAAGGCTGCATAATTAAGATATGATATTATCCATGTTTTCATCATGTTCCTTTGAAGTTTGAAAAGCTTTGTGTACATTCTTGATTCAAACTCTGAATCCTACACAGAGGAATAGAATTTAAAACCTGAATTCTAATCTCTCCTTTCAGGGATTCCAATGACTGGAATCAAAAGTATTTAACATAACTTGCTTAGACATAACTTAACCCTCCCCACATACTGCACAGCTATCTTAGGCCTTTCTAACACAGGGTATTAGGCTTTAACTCCAGGGACAAGCACTTGGAGGTTATGCACCAAACTACATTTTCAGGCTTTCAAATCTTTAACTGATGCAGACAATATTTTCATATGGAGGACTTACATTTCTGTGCAAGTATTTCAGTAATCATAGGGTAAGAAAGTACAGCACAAGGCTGTGCATTTGCAGCTGCTCTTGAGCAATGAATCCCTCCAACACCGAGAACTTCTTTGCACGTTACATTTGTACCTCCATGACATTTTGATTAAAAATGTAACTAATCTTACAAGAATTCTTGCCCAAATGCAATCACTTACACTTTGTCCAAAAATGAAGCTGTAGCACCTCTGTGGAAGAAAAATGAGAGGAGATGCTGGGCTGTGGAGGTTCTCTACTGATGAATGGACAGAACTCTGAACATACCAACTCCATTATCATTACAGGCAAATTAAAACTAATGCACCTCTTTGTATTTCATGAGTTCTACTTTTTTACCCCAGAGACTGACTAAATTGGACTTTAAGTCTTCTGACTCACGCCAAAGATGGACTAATGATCCAGAAAATTTCCATCATGTGTTTTCTCACCCTTTTATAGCACCTTAAAAAAATTAAAAAATGAATACTTTCATTAACACATAAATATGGAACTTGGTCAACATTTACTACGTGCTAATAACCAAGGCTTTTAGTTTTTCATGGTATCGTAATACATTATAGGAAGTTGAAGCTGATGAAACTACTTCAAACTAGATAAAAATAATTGATTCGCAAATCCAAGTTGTGAAGCACAGTCAGGCTTTTTGCCTCTCAGAAATCACGTCGAACAGGTAGTAACACGTTGCATCTGAAATGTGTGCTCATTTCTTCAAAAGATATACAGAAACTCCACATCCCCCAGAGCTATATTCTGCAATAGTCAGAGCAAGAAATACTAGAAAAGAATAAAAAATAACACAGCAGACTAGAGGCAGTGGCCTAATTGTCTGATATGGTATAAATGCAATGTGATTTTTAAAGGTATATCAAAATACAGAGACAGTTCCCAACCTGTGTAGTCCTATTGAAATTGCTGGAGTCCTCGTTACATATAGTTCAATTAATAGCCCCCTAAAATTGTAACAGTAAATAATTACAAACTTAGACATTCATGAAGAAAGCGAGGAGAAAAAAACCAACCTATTCCAGACTAAACAATGGAAACACACAGCAAGTTTGATGATCTGGAGAACCCCAATGTCTAACGGTGCTGCACAAAGCTGACTATTTGAAAATCATTAAGAAATGTTGGGGAAGCTTCAAATAATTTTGAATGACATGAATTACACTCCTCTTTCCTACATTAGCTTCTGAAACACAACACTGCATTAAACAGCTACTCTATTATTGTAATACTATGCTCCACAGACTGAAGGTTTAATACATTCACTTGAACAGTGCACCTTTTAGGTTTGTCTGTCTGTCTGGATGTTTAAAATCCGGTTCTTGGAAGATGTGACTATTTTGACAAGAGTATTTTATTCTCTAGATTTGCTTCCGAATAAAAGCATAGAAATTAATTAGCTTCAGATAAAAGTACCAAAGATGAAGTGTTACAAGAACCTCACCCATCTAGTTCCCCGAATTAGAATCCTACCTGCCAAAGCTTCGAGAAGTCTGCCTGCTTTTCACATCCAGATCTATAGACAGGTAAGCATCCAGCAGATGTGCTTATTTAACATGACTACATCTCCCCTTTACCGGCTTACATATCTAAGTACTTCTTAGCTGTTCTGAGGCACCTTCTGAGAAAAGGCATCTTGTTAGATCAAGCTGCAGCCACAGTAAAAGTGAAGCTTAAAATGCGGTTTCATCTGTAACTGTCCATTTTTTTCCCCCATCATAAGGCAGATAATGACTGATGGCTCAACCATCAGACTCTCCAGACCAACTGCATCTCAGTTGCAACTGTGGTGACTGTGATCAGCTTGGCCCTTTTAGCCTGAGAACTAACAGTAAGGTCAAACCATCAATTATGCTCTTATATGTTCCTTTCTGTAATAAAAGGTGTATTATTTAGATGTTTTGAAACCTTTATAAATACATGGAGAGTTCTGTATTATCAGCATAATTATTGAGAAGCCTCCAAGTGTCCAGAGTATCTTCCAGAAATGTCTTATTTCCTCTTCTGACTCTTCCAGACCAAATTACCGCCAGGATTTCCGACATGGAAGACATTGAGAGCCTAAGTATGGAGACCTCAGATCCCACAAATGTCAGTGGTTATCTCAAATTCTGTTTGCAATTGCACTGCTTTTGCTAAATTATTTCTCTAAAGCTAAAAAGTGATTCACTTCCTCTTTAAAACTAACAGCAGTCATGGATGGGAGCTGCTATTAAGACACCAAGTTTGATCTAACAGCATTTACAACTGTTATTAAAAGTTTATTCTAACCCAACTTTCTGAAATTCATCAGCTGCATCTACAACACACAACTGGGACAGGGCAAGAAACTACCACATACGAAGTAGACATTTTATGAACATGAGTTCAACAGAGATCACCTGTGAACAGAAAATAGTAGAATTTTCTGTTCATTTGCAGAATTAGTTTTACCTTTGAACCCTAAAAATTCTAACTCTTAAACTGGAAGATCCTTGGAGAACTAATATTATATTATACTTGGGTCAGATTTTGGTTTTAATTAGTGCAAGAGAAAATAAAGGGTACTACTACTTACTAGCCTACAATAATTTTTTTCCTATGGTTTAAGGCTAATTTATGCTTTATTTTAAGGTGTTTATGACTCCTGAATTCGTAAGAAATTTCCAGCTAGAGTAACTTTGCACTGCACATGTGATATACCAGTATTTTGGAATTGTTAACATATTCACCAGATATCTCTAGTGCTTATAGTTGTCACCTGTCAGTCCTCAGTACCTGTTATTTCCAGAGATGTCAGGACACTGGGCACTGACTGGAATACCTGAGAACACAGTTCCAGAAGTAAGGATGCAACTTGCAGGAGTGCTGCTAAAGCATAAGTTATTGACAGTTTTCTAGGTTTTCCTAATAGTCAAGGTGATGCACACCCCGAGTGCACGGGGCATGCCTCACTTTATTGGCAGGGTGTACCCGTTCCCTAGCACATTTGATATTTTCTGCTGAGATGAAAGCCAGTGTATTTATGCAAAATGAGATATGGCCATTAAATATTTAACCATAAATTCTACTACATTTGTGGTAACTGCTATGGGGAAAATCAAGTCCAGCTCAGTCAGACCCAATATAACTAGTTAGAGGTTCTTGGCTCTTTCTTTTTTTGGTGAGTACATACAAAATCAATACATTAAAAATTAAAGGACTTACAATCACTTCTGCATTATGCTGGGAGCTCCTTATGCCCTTCTAGAAATCCCACCATTTTTAAAGATTTTTTTGTCCTTGCTAAATTTACTCAAGTGGAAAGTGTCAGAGAAAATGTACAGGAGGAAAAAAAAAAAAGTATGTTCTGAATACTTTTAAAATATAGCTAATATCAGAATGGCTTATGCACTGTAGATGATATTCAGTTTTTCTCTATCTTACCATAAACACTGAAGTGAATTCCAACTAGAGATCTAAGGAACTGGCATAAAGCCAGTTTTTCCTCTTCGTTTCTGTATCCTGTACTGAACTCTCCTGAACTCGAGAGAAGAGTTACTTATACTGCAGTTGAAAAAAACTGAGCATACAAAATGCAGATCTTTCAAAGAATAAACATGATCTCTACATGCAGAATACGAATTTGTCTCCCTTTGGCATTCTTCTCCATACTGGGACTCCTGAAGTTTAAGTTGTTTTTCTCTTCTATTCATAGCAAGAGATCCGAGTCAAGCATCACTTCAAAGATAATAAAAAAAAAAATCCCATGCTTCTAAGTAGTCTGAGGACAATTTAACTCATGACCAAAAGGTTAACTCAGCAAATGACTTCTTTCTGGACACAACCCGAACACTTTGGAAAAATTCTGGATATTTGTACATCATCAGCATTAGGTTTGCTACCTCTACAACTAACATGCAGAATAGAAATACTAGAAAACCAGACTGAATTTTAAGAGAAGCACAGGATCTGAAAAAGGTTCAAAGTTTCCAATTAATTTAAAGAAAGGTACATGAGTTACCACAAATACACTACACAGCAGACAATACACCCAAAGCTAAGGATGGTTACGTTTGGGCTTCAGTAACTACAGAAATTCTGATAACTCACATCAATGTATATTCCTAAACATCCTAATACTTATGGCTCCAACTATAAAAGAAGTAGCTTTGTACTTGAACCAAGTTCAAGAAAGTTAAATTTTAGAAAACTACATAAAAACATTCCCTGGATCTTCTATGAGTATATTTACATATGTATGTCATATTACCATGTCATTAAAATATGCTAATGACTGGGAAATAATACATTACTTGGAATTTTTCTTCATTATTTTCAGGTTTTTATCCAAATTAGTTTAATCAAAATAATCAGGAATACAACTGGCGAAATTCAAAGTAGTTACACATTGAAAATGTTCCTTTGATGCTTTACTTCTGCCTAGTATCAGGTAGTTAAGCTATACAATACCATACGTGTTCTGTTGCTTATACAGCCAGCACTGTTCTATGATTCCATGGACAATAATTTGTTTGTGGTTGAAGCTATAGAAGAAGGCAAGTCAAAAACCCCAACAACAAAAGGACTGTACAGACAGTACTAGCTCAGGAAGGGCTGCTGCAGTTGTCCATACCCTGCAGTTACACTGCTTTCAACAATGTCATGATACACTAAGCATATAGAAACATTTTTGGACTCTACATTTCTGAAGTTGCTGATGTAACTTTGGTAAAATTAAAGGCTGTGAAATACAGGATAGACCCCTTCTAATGTATTTGTACTCAAGAAAGATCATGTTCCATGTTTCATCTACCTCAGAGGAATCTTGTGAAGCTTCAAGAGCATATGGAAGTTTTTCAGAGTCTGCTGATAGAAAACAGGCTGTAAGAGAATTTCAAATCTAGTAGTTGATCTATATCAGATATAAATAACTGATAAATATCAGCTCCTCCCTTGTAAGTGAAGTCTAGCTAATACTGAATAAAAATGTAACAGATACCAGTATAATTAAGATGTTTTTTCCCTGAAAAGCTCATCTACAGGTTTATGAAACGACCTGTGACCTGCAGTCCCCAGCCAAAAGCTCTAAGTCTTCAGATTTACAAAGCTGCAGTTACACCAGCCAGAGAGGAAAACGTTCAATATCTATTTGTCCAGCACGCCAGGCTCATTCATTCTGACATCTTTTGTTAGTTCTCCTCCCAACAAATCTGGTGCAAAAGCATGTAGCAACATATAAGAATAGAGGAAAAAAGGATATATAGAAAAGGACCTACCAAAGGAACTGAACTACACACTCGCAGCTAAGCTCGCTGGATGTCTGCCTCTTTTACTTCCACAAAAAGAGGAGAAAAAAATAAGGAAAATAGTGCCAACTTGGGAAAGAAAGAACATTTTCACCAACATTTTAGGAGGTAGAAATTAGTAAATGAGGAACTTCTTCAGAACTTTTCCAACTTTCTATAACTTCTGTATTTTTTTTCCTCTTTTAATTCTAATCAGCAACATCCCTTGTGAAGTTATTTACAGTTCCTTACCAGCTATGAATAAAAAGCAAAAATAAAAGACTACACTCCAAAATATCTATTTACATCAGTATCTCTGCAGACAACATTGTTATTCTTTACTTGAGCTATTTCCAATTCAGATTAAAGTGAAAGTATATCCAGTCCTCACTAGTAATTTAAAAATCCTCCACTCATGTGTGCCAGGTTTTATATATTTTGGAACATATGCCAAAAATTGGCTGCTTAAGACAGGGTGTTTTAGGAGAGGGAATTGTGTGAGAAAGAAAATGAATAAAACAATCACAAAAATATTTTATTCTTCTGATTGAATTTTTATCTCATCTCATTATCATGCATTTGCTTATTTTTATTCTAAAGCCAGGGATACTGAATGCTGATAAGATTATGCTGGTGCACCTCCAGCCCAGCACATATTTTAAGAAACCTGCACTCAGAGATTTTTAAATAAATAAATCTTTTTTGGGAGCATTTCACAACTGGGCTAAAGAGCTAATCTGAATCCTATAAAATACTACAGTAAATGGTGACTGGTGACAGATGATGAATGACCTGAATGATTCACTGCTGCTCTTGGAAAGCTCTACCTTCATCTGCTGCCATACCTGGGTATTTGTTGGCCACGCTCCTACATCAAAGACTAGCAAAGTCAAAACTGGCACCTTAAAGGCCGACGCTGAAAATACATTAACTGTAAAGGTAATATGAGAACTACTGCAGGAGAAGGTTTTCTTTTCTTTTGTTGACAAAAACCTATCATGACCAGAGTTAAGGTTACTGACAGTGTTCTGTGCTGCTAGAAAGTGAAGATCACTGTCACTCAAGCATCTGAAAAACAAGGAGTGATGAATTAGAGTAATTCAGAGTTGTATGTCTGAAAAGCTAACAAATGTATTGTCAGGATAACACCAGAAGCAACCTCAACTCTGCCCCTTCAAGTGGCCACTCGAAAGAGTCGCTGCATTCTTTACTGCAGATCTAGGTCATGGTAGGATCTGCTGAAGCAACTGCTCAGGGCTGCATTGAGAAATAAGATCCAAAGACCAATGTGAGGACTGTAACTCTGTTAGGGAGAACGTAACTATCAAGTCTGGTCACCGTTTTCCTTCACTCAAGTTGTCTGTGCCAAACAAAACATATATATTGACATTCAATAAATATGATACTATTTTGACATGGATATGCCAAATTCCCTGCTTTTATAAATATTATCAAAGTATAAATACTTAATATTTTTATACCTATTACTATCCTGGGAAACATCTTAAGCTATATATAAACAGAAAAGGACATTACTATGGCTATTCAGAAAGATCTACTAAGACATATGATCTTCCATACTGCTGACAGCAGGAAATGACAGCGACATTAAATGAATTTTTTTCTGATGGTGAACTGTAGTATCCAACACAGTAATCTGTTTTCAAAAACATGCTTAAATGTAAACAATTTAACCAGAAGTACAGCTATTAAAGTAAAAAGTATTGGGAACCTTCTATAAGTAATTACAGGGAGACACACATTCCAATCAACACGCTTACTCCAAAAAATGTGCACAGCATTGTTTCAAATGGCTAAAACCACAGAAAAATTGTGTATTCTTTTATTTAATAAGAACAGAAAAAAAACATTAGTTCTACAGCTAAAACATTCTCCTGCAATTAAAGCAAATCACTAAGTAATATAGAAGCTACTTTATTTTTCACTTGCTCCATATTTTCTGCATTTAATTTTCCTGAGCCCTACAAAGCTCCTTTAAAATCGTACAGTTTCTGTGTTTGAAAAGATTAGAAATTTCATGGGTGAAGAATCCCTAACAAACATGCTGGGATGTGTTATTGTCATGTCACTTCTCCTTCTATTGACAAGCCAGTGATGAAAGCAGGATGAACTTCCCCCAATTCTGATCTACTGCAGTTTCTAAATCAGATACATGAAAGACAGCTCAATACAAGTCAAGGTGTGCCAAGACCTCTGAGAATTCCATGAAGAAACACTTCCTCTGATTCCTAGGTATTAGTATTTGAGAGACATTTCTGCTTTATGTTGAAACACACACGATATCACTCTACAGCTATATTACACAGAGCTAAATCCTGAAGCTTTTCTGAATACAATTTGAGCACTTTATTCAGAACAATTTGAGGTTACTAACCAGCGTAGCTGAATTACGCTTGACACCAAAATCAAGAGCTGCTCCAAAGACTAGATCCACATCTATTGGAAGATGGACCAATTTCCATCACAAACAGAAGCGGTCCAAAGGCTTCTCTATTTACAGCTGCCTCCTCCTGGCTCGGGGCTATTGCATGAGACTGAGATTGCAGGGATGTTGAATTACAATCTCTTTTCATTGGTCACAAGTTCCTGAACTGAGAAGTGAAGGAAATCACAATGGTTTCCACCTCAGGAGCAGCAAGAATTAGTAGAGAGCCACAACAATGATTAAAGAGCTGGGAAGCCAGCAAGATATAAAAGCTCAGACTGTTTATCTCAACAAGGAAACTTTAAAAGAGACTCAACTAGAGCCTAAGTATCTAAAATATATCTGAGACAAACAGAAAGCTTTAAACATATGCAGGAATACCTAGTTGAAAAAAAACACAGTTCTTGATTTTATAGTTGGCTCCAAAAGGCAACATGTCAGATTGGGCATAAACAAGAATATGTCTATACGTAACGGGGAGCAATACTCATCTTTCTTCTACTAGCTGATAACACTCAGAACACCACACATCAAGAAAAGATGAGGGGATTCCTGAAGAGAGCAATGCAAGAAGGAAGAGTGTGAACATGACTTTTCAATAGGCTTGATAGTGGAAAGCATTTTGAAGTTTAATCTATTAAACTTGTAAGCAATTTTAAAGGATAATTAATACAAGCTATGTACTCAGCTGCAGGACTACTGCCATAAACATGAGCTTTCGAAGAACTAAGGGGCTTATTTCTGCAATTGCACCATCAGTGAGCAACAGTCCACCACGCTTCACCTTTCCCCTATCCCCTCTGACACCTGCAGCCTATACGGTTACGGCATATATTCAAGATTCCCAACAGGATGAGAGTCAACAGAAAATTATAATCACATGGTATTAATAAATCTTTAACTGGAATTCTTCCACTTCAGAGCGACTCGGAAGAAATGCCACCAAATGATAGCTTCTGCAGCAGGAAGATGGGTATTTCTGGATGACTTCCATTACTAGGGTCTAGCCACTTAGGATCATTACGGGTTTCATTTTTCATAAATTTCATTTTTAGTTTGGCAGGAGATAATAACATCCAGTGAGCTGACCCAACCTCAGATAATTACTATCAAAATTGGTCCTGCAGCTTCAATTGGAAAAAGTTTTCCTCTTCACTTCCTGCCTAAAACTACTGTGCTGCATGGGTACATTTCAGTGGTGACCAAAATAACTGCAAGAAAGCCTAAGTCGAAGACTGAAGAATTAATTCTTTGCAAAGATCTCAACTTGTTCTGGTAGTGAAATATTCAGTGATTATGCTGTGTTTGTATTTTTTCCTTGCATTCACTTTGATGACTAATCTGTTGCAATCCTCATTATTCAAAATGTAGATTACAGTGCTTAGCTGCACGTGGACATAAGTCAGGTTTACTTCCACTGTTAGGGACTGGACATCATCCCAAAGCTAATGAATATTTTGTCACTAAACTAAGTTGAAAGAGGTTCCTCTCTAAACAGAACTAGAGCATTTCACAATGATTTTAAAATGTCTTTCAGGGCTTTACCCCACTGAACTGCCTGAGGCAGGATTTCTAGAAAAATTAAAAAATGGTAAAAAATCTCTTGAGGTTCCTGGGTTAATTTAGCATAGAAAACTTTCCCAAATGATGCAAGAGAAGAAGAAAGAAGAAGAAAGAAGAAGAAAAAAAGTCATTTCTGTAAAGAATTTCAAAAGGATTTCCAGTATTTGAGAACTACTAATACGGAAATCACTGAACTCTGCAGGACATTAAACATTCCTGTTTCCTGTTACCTGAGGTGGTGAGACAGGTGAAAAACATTTACAGGTACAAATCAGATCAAGTAATTTTTACTTCTGAAATCTGGATGATTATGTCTCTAAAATAAAAATCTTTAAAGACACTGAATGCTGTCAATAAGCAAGAAGGAACATTAGCAAACCACATGCTGTATCACAGCCAGAGAATCTGGAGTGTAGGTCAGAAAAGAGAACCTAGAGAAAAAAGGGTGCTGACAAGACATTTTCTTATTCAGGCACAAAGCGTGAACACGTTATTAAAAATGTGCTTGTCATGGCCCAAGAATCTTTTGCATGTCTTAGTTCTTTCTGTACCGAATACTTTCAAAACTCTATAGAAGAAATTGCTGAGTATCACTGAAGTTCCTGTGAAACTGCAGGAATAGTTATTCAACAGACTCTGACAATAGCTTAAAAAAAAAAAGTAAAAGTAGATTGGAAACAAAAGTAACGAGTGGGTCTGAAACTCTTTAACTTTTAAAAAGAAGGGTTGAAAACATCTTGACTAACATAACAAATGGGTGTAAGATAAAACAGTTCTTGGCGATACCGTCCACACAAACCACAGCGACGCAGAGACAGATTTAGGTTCCTTTTCAGGAAATGCTGGAAGGCTTGCCACAGAAGCATTCACATGTAGCCTTATTCAAGCAGACTCAAGGTTTTCTGTCATTTCATCTGAACAAGATACTGCATTACAAAAATCTTCTCTGGAACTCACTGGAGGCTGCTTTGAAGTGAATATTAAAAGTGTTTGCAGAGAGTTTGCAATTGCTGTTGAATTTCAATTGTTTTCCTATGCAGGCATCCAGAGTCCAACAGTACTAAGAAGGCTATTTGAAAATCCAGTACAGATTTGCATAGCTCATCCTCAGTATTATCCCATAATGACTTCTCCATGATACTATAAAGCTTGTAGAGAGTGATCAAAACATCACATAATGCTTTTAGCTCTGCCAGAGCTTTTGAATAAACTAACTTTTGGAAGAGATGAAAATTAGAGATACTCATTAGAGATGGCTAAAGAGCTGTTGAAGAAATTGGAATCATTTCCATGTTATCTCTTTTCCTTATACAGCTGGGAATCATTTGACCTCATTGCACCAGGACACAAATGACCTTCAGGATCTAAACTACTTGCTTCTTAGAAGGAGCCCAGTTATAGAGAAGCTACAGTACATGATCAACAATATTTACAGAAACACTGGTATTTTTTGTAAGCTCTCCTATTCAGTGTATTTAACAGTAAGAAATTCATGGACAGCAGAAGATTTTAATTTTAATTAATTTTAAATCCTAAATGAAGATCATATAGGGAATTACAGTGTGCTCAGCAGACAGTAACGATGTCACTGGAAGATATTTTCCACTGAAGAAAGTGTTTCTGGAAAACAAAAAATGAGGACTGGAAAAATGTAAGCATGGCAAACAAGGCTCACAGTGAAGATAAAAGTTTTTAACGAGCTCTGAAAATTTCAAAGACAGACAGAGAAGTGCCTTTTTTCTTACACTCATAAATATTATGGTTACATTCCTCACTTTAAAATGAACAGCATTTCACTGTGTTCCTCCCAAAACTGGAGAAACTCCCAGGAAACAAGAGTGACTTTCAAAGCATAGTCAGTCAGTGCAAGCTTCATGAACTGCCTCTCCCCTTTATATCAAAGCTGGGAGGTTTTACAAAGCCATTTTTGCTGTGCTGCTAATTTAACTTTCAGTGTGTGATGTCTTGGGTGTATTGATAATCCATATTTTCTTGTCTGGGTTGGTTTATACAAATTAAGTATCTAGTGCTTTCAAAATCCTTTTCCACATCAGTCCCAGAAAAGGATCTTGATATTCCTGTAAGATGGCTCTTCTCCTTTCAGACAGCAGGACAGGATTGATGAGGTGCACAAGCAGCTATCAACACCCCAAGAAAGCTGTTAACAATTCTTGGCAGGAATATCCATTAAATAGGTTCTATCTTGAATGAAGTATGGGCCAAGAAAGGCTGAATTGTACTGCTGATAAGTAAGTCTATCCCACAATACAGATTCATTTTTTGGCTCTCAAGAAGATAAAGAACTGTTCTCCGGGACTTTTTTGGCAAGCTGTATTGGAATGGTACTTTGGCAAGGATACAAGACATACTTGAAGGCTCATTCACTCTGAGCATATCTGGAGATGAGCAGTATCCATCTCCCAAAGAAGTCTTTTATTTATTACTATCAAAATATATTTGGCAAAAGTTCTGCGTTTCCTTTAGAGGTAAGGATGGCTGGAATGTATCGGAAACTAGGAAGAAATTAGCTCAGACACTGCATTTTTTTCTCAATTTTAAGCACTTCATGAAACCATACTTATCAACTGTAATTCTTCTCAAGGTTCTGCTCTGTCATTGAGACAGGCAGAATGAAGCCAAGAGACAGGAATCGCTTGCTTGCCCCAGTCAGGACTCCAAAAAAGAAATGAAGCTCACCCAGAGGATTTCTACACCACAAAACATGAGACGGATATTAAAATAAAATTCTAAAAAATCCTCACTAAGAGAGGCTTAACCTTCCACTTCTTACAGAGTGAAAAGTTCATTCCAAAGCCCTGAGAATTGGTGCGAATATTAAGCGTGGACATCTTTGGAATGGATCTTGTGCAGAAACAAGGTACATGACTCAACTGAAACAGCCTGGTTTAATCTAAGGACAGCATTTTAACTTGTGTTTTTAACTAATTTGAATCCATTTTGTTGCAGCATGTTTGGTGCTACACATTTAGTGTATTTGTGTAAGCCAAAGAGTAACATATTTATAACCTTAGGTCTAGGTACTCATTTATCCTCCTTGGTCTTTTGTCTCTTGAAATGTAGCTGCTACTGGAGCGGCTCTGTCCAATACATTTCACACACCTAAGAAGGGATGGGTCCTACCTCCAAGAGACATGAGAAGGGATGGGTCCTACCTCCAGAAGCTAGTGCTGCAGCACTACCACAGAAAAGAGAGACACAGACAGAGGAAGGAACCAAATGAACACCTGAAAAAAAGAAGCAGAATCCACCTCCTAGACTCTAACTTGATGCTCTACGCACTGCAATGCATTTATCTACAGAACTCTTCCTTCTTGGAGTCAGTTTGCTTGTCCAGAAAAGTTTGCTTTCCTGACATTAAATTTCATGTAAAAGGCTTATAATTGGCCTACAGCTTCTCTTCCACTTTAAGATTTGTTCCCAGCAATGAAAGGGAGGATGGGTATTTCTCTCCTGATCACCAGCAGCTAACTCCATTTTGAAGTGACATGAAGGAAGGAAAAGACAAATTTCTGTATCAGGTCAGAGATACACCAATCCTGCCTCACTGCTGTTCTTTGGGGTTAGTCTGGCTCCTGGAGCCGCATCCATTCCAGGAATCAAAACAAAGGACCTCCTTCTGCTTCACTCCTACTTTAACATTGGCCTTTTAAAGAAAGATTGGATGAATCCATTCGCTGGAACTAGAGTCAGTACCATTACTTCACTTTCTCAATTTTTGTCAACATAGCCATCTCTTCCCTTTAAAACACAAGTTTGTTTTGAAGATGTTTTTGCAAAGAGCATCTTACAGACTCTGTAAGGAATTTAAATTTCCTATCTTGTTTTAAAACACACCTTTGATGCTTCAGTAATAAGTTTTAAAAGAGTATTTAATTAGAATTATTTCAAGAAAACCTGATCAAAATGAAATAGAAAAGATAAGGGCTTTTGCATTTTATGCAGAAAACATCCAGCTAAGATGAAGAAAACGGCTTTCCTTTGTACATTTGATAATAAAATAACCTTTCTATCTTTCATTAGTCAACCATGGCAGTGTACTTTTTCTTAACACTTTTTAACCTTAAATTTTTTATGAAAAGAATTTTATAAATGTCATGGACAGACAGGACCAGCTGACAGCAGGTATAATGAGAGGCCAGTGCTACTATAGAAGCTCTTGCATGCAGCACTGCTAGTGTATCTTTAGTATGACCTGTGACACCTCTGCTACACAGTCCTGCGTCTCCAAAATACAAATCAACAAAAGAAAGTGTTATTTTCAATTTAAAAAAAATCTTTCTTCACAGTACTGACCACTGCAAACACAAAAAAGGTAGATGGTGACCTATGAATGTGCTGCAAAGCTAATCTGTCACCAGCAGAGATGAACAAAGCAATCAGCGGACCACAGCAAAAAATTATATCCTCTGCTTTGTACACTGCTGCAGACACAAACCCAGCTGTCCCTAATAGAACACCTCTGCTGGGAGAGATTGCCATTTGTTTCTCCATGTTAGTGTCTCCTTCAACAAAAATAAACAGTAATAACAGAGGCAGAAGCTTTGTTGCTGAAAACTGCACAGGTTCTCAAGAGGATTTGGGAATTAAGATGTCTTTAGGAGGTCCTCCTAAAACACAGTGGCTCTTGAAATCTCAATGGTTTCAATAGAGGGGAAAAAAAAAGAAGAGGGAGAGAAATTCTTTCCAGATATCCTGTAAAAGCCCCTTACACAAATAAGAGCACTTACACTCAGTAATAAGAGGCAGCTGGCCTTGTTGGTTTTTTTAAAAACATTTGTTTGGCTATTGTCATGATGTATCAACAGTGTTCGAGTGAAACAGTCAAACAGTAACAACTACTACAATCAAAGAAAAAAATCATGCTTATGTAGAAAGAATATGAAGTGCTACATTTCCATATAAAATTTCCTAAGATTTTTATTTTCACAGAATGTATCAATTCGGTATCATCTCTGGAAAACATCCTAACAATTACTAAGAAATACAAAATAAGAATTATCAGGTAGGATAAGAGATGTTCAGACAAACATTCAAGGACTCTGGTGTGAATAGTTGAGGAGCTTACCAACAGTGTTGGGTCTCCCCCTTGCAGCACAGAAGAGCTCTTTTGTTCAGAGATGGCAGTAAAAAGAAAACACTTTCACAAGATTGCCAGTCTGGATGAGTGCTCTCCCTAAGGAAAAGATGTCATCTAGATTCATGTACTGCACCTAATTCACTTCTGATAAATTAGATTTTAGCCTGAAAAGCAAAGGAGGAAGCCAAGAGCATAAACCTGTGGGCTGGTACACAGATGACCAAAGAAAACTTCATCTTCTGGAAAATACCTGCCTGATGTCCACAGAACAAAACAAACCCTCAATGTGTAAGTCACAGCAGTGAGGAAGTGAAAGTGGTTTGATTTTTTCATTGACTTTTGATCAGGACAACATCTTAAATTAAAGCTACACTAAATTTATTAGTTTTTCTATCCTGTCTAATATAGACAGTATGATCTCAGTATTGATAATTTCTCCTTAGTGTCAACAGAGCATTCTCCTCACAAAATTACTGGTTAACACGTTCAAAAAAGATCCAGAGTGATGCAAATGTATTTGCTGTGGGTAGCCGTGTTATTTTGCCATCACTGGAGAACTAACAGCACTGCAGCTCCCAGCTGTTTGATCACTCCACAGATACCATGAAGCGTAATTGATAAATGTCAGACCTGCTTTGTACATGAAGAGTTTTTTTACTGTGAAACACCGCTCTTTGAGCTCGGGACAGAGTTAATTAAAAAGTTGGTACCAAAGATAACATCCTCAGCAGGCAACATCTATTGATCTCTTCAGCAGCGAGAGAGAGAGATGAGATTATAAAATGTTCACATAAAACAAGGGTGATTGCCACAACTTTTCCCCATCTTACATGCTCAAGATTGGCTACTACAAGGTATTAAAAGTATAAACAGTAGCAAATCATCAACACAGAATCATCAAAACCAGTACCAAGCAAAACCAATACCAATCATCAAAACCAACACTAAGCTGTTTCTCTGTCTTCTACTATCTCCTTTCAAATTCTATGTAAAACTCTGAACTTCTTCAATATGTTTATCTTTTGCTTTCCTCCTGTGGCTATTAATTGCTTTTACAGATTGGAAATTTATTTAAGGCTTTCACTGAAGCCTTATACTTCCTCCCTCAATTCCTACTCATGAGCCCACATACATTATTACATACCTTAGCTTTTCTTTACTGCCGTATCCTGTTCTACTGGTTAGGAGAGATGTGAAAAAGCTAAGTAGATACAATAGCAAATTCTTCTCTAGACTGTGCTATTTTATTTTCAGGAGATATGAGGAAAGCACTTCTATAAAAAATTTCCATTTTTGCACTTGTGAAAAACAAAAGTTAGATGTTGGTATCATTGTTTCTGTGATTAAAAGTTTGAAAGAGCTGCAGAGCCACTCCAATGAAGCTTTCAAACAGCTGGGCTGTATGATTAAGGTTGATCTCTCCATTTTTTAACTGCCTTTAATATCTTGCATGTTGTTCTGAGTGAGAAAGCTACTCTTCACTTACGCACTCTTTCTGAACTCACTGCTTTTCCATTACACCCAGGAATATCCAAGATCACTGGCTAGCACATCTCATGCACCCTCATCACGTGTGCTGCCCCCATTGTGGCTCCGTTTCCCTCGCTCAGACAAGGGCTCCGTTCCCACTGAACCACCCCCGGTACCATTCCTCCAGAAACACCTTTAGTCACACACTGCCAGCTTATTCTCTGCCCTCAGATACTTTCTCATTTCATTTTATTATTATTATCCAGCAATAAACCACACAGGCTAAGAGGATGTAAGGCAGGCAGTTATTAGGTCTCTCCATTAAGACTGGTGAAGAAAGTCTGAGAGAAGGTCATTTGCTACGTGTGTTTGAATTTCCAGGGAGTTACAACAAATGCTTTTACTTCCAGGGTCAAGCAAGTAACAGCTGACATTACTTGAATGAGGTGGATCAGGGTTCAAAAGAAATCCTTCTTCAGGGAGAGCAAACAGTGCTTTTTGTTATGGTCCTGTTACTCTCTTCTGGTTTAGAGACACGTTGTTGGGATCTTTTAAAAAAATCAGATGAAACCTTTCATTTGTGATACCTTATTTTCTGTACTGCCTCTTCTTGTTGTGACCAGTGTTGTGCTCTGCTCTCATTCTCTAGTCAAAAAACTCTGCTAAAAGCCTATCTTTTTATAGCATATTGCAATTATTTTACATGGCAGGATCTTGGAGCAGCACCATCACAGCTTAGCACTTATATTAATCTAAATTAAATTAGCCATTGAGCCTTCCAGCTGGAAATCCCTTATTATCAGTGACTTCCTGTTGGAATTATGGCGTAATTCAGAAGAAAAAACAACCCAGAGCCCAGAGCATTAAGCTTGTTGGGTATATCAAGGCCACGTCAGAATGGGAAGAAGTGATCAGCCATGAACGACATGACTAGAGGATAAAATACAGACAAATTGATCTTTCTTATAACTTAGTCATTGCATATTCATGGAATGAGGGGACAAGGGCTCAGCACATTTTAGGATCAAGACTGTTACACAAGCTGACTTCACTCTTATTCAGGAGTTAGTTCAAACTGAATAAAACCCCAAAGATATAACCCATCATATATACAAAGGAAAGAAAATGGCCTGATTGCTGCATCAAAAATAAGGTGACAAATGTGTTTTTAGAACATTACCAATATTGGGGGTTGTCCTATGATTTTCAGAGAGGGTAGAGAAACTCTTTCAAGGTATGTGAAGAGACAAGCTGGCAAAGCAGATAAAAGGCTTGCTTGGACAGCAGCAGAGGATTTACAGACTTTGATGGGGACAGTGTTTGTCCAGTTATGGTCTGGAAAAAAGGGACTCTTTCTACATAGCATGCAAATATATCACTTGGAAAGAAAAACGGTATCAGGATTTGTCTTACAGTTTTCTGTTACCTCTTGCTACTGCTAAAAATGATGGTTAAGTGATTTCAAAGGATTTCCACACCGCTTGTGGGTTTAATGTCACCAGGGTGAACTTTGCTACATGCTTTCTATGTCCTCTCAGGCAATGGATTTTTTCCAGTGTTGAATCTGTTGGAATACTTTCCACAAAATGCAATCTGTATGGGGCGTGTTAGGATTTTTCTAGTCCCCCTGTCAATGCTCTCAATTAGTGACCATAAATAATTCCATTTTTATTATCTTCCTTGTGCATTTTTGAATTCCCTAAGGCTCTGTTTTGAGTTCTAAGCTTTTGTGTATTTACATGCATCCCAGGGGTGTTATTTTCCAACAGCGTCGCTTCGGTTTTCGTTGTTATGCATATGATGTAAAAAAAAAAAATAATTGTCATTTTCTCTGATCACTCAAAAGCTATCTGTGCTTACACTTCTGCTTTAAAGCTCTGCCATCTAGCACATTCTTTTTTCCCCCCTTAAATACAGATAAGACTAAAACTCTTCTTACCAGCTTTCTTCAGCTCATGAAATCTGTTTCCTTCTCTCCTATTCATATTTCTTAGGATTTAGTATCAACTTAAAAAGCACCTCTGCCTGTGAATGTTGGATATTCTGGTTCCAGTTCACCTTTTAAGTGATCAGATCAAATATATTGCATCACACCATCGTAGCAACATCTTTAAACTGCCTGACACACATTGGAAGGTTCTGTTGCCCTCATGCCTCTGCATGATATAAAATTACAGTGATTGCTTTTACTCTCAGGTCTCGGTAAGCAGAGCAGATCCATGAATTCCAACAGATCAACTGCACATATTACACATACTGAAACCCATTGTTAGGACTTCAGTACATGCTATCAAAAATTCCATCAGCCCATGCCTTTCCTTTCAGTAATACTTGGCTAGATACATGAAGACATCACAGAAATGGATGATTTTTATTTGTCACAGAAATCCTAGTTAATTATTTTACCTCTTCATTAAGGCATAATCCAGCTTTGCCTATCAGAGAGAATGCAAAACCATCAGAAAAGCTAAATGTTATCACTAATAATATGCATGTTATCAATAATAATATGCATAATATCACTAATATATCCACAAAACCAAATCTATCTATACAGTGTCTTTGTCAAAACCAAGCCCTAATCAACACATAGGGTACTCTTCATAAACAGAACGTGTACAAATATTTTTATGTATGAATTTCTAATAAAAAAGTGCTAGATACAGCACTATGGAAAAAACACTAAATACTCAAATAAAATAACAAGTGTAATATTATTGACTTCAACTTCTAACACAAACTGAGAAACCAAGTATTAATATTTACTTGCATGATATGCTGCTCTGTTCTTATGGAGGATACTTCCAACACTGGAAAAATATTTGAATTCTGGAAATAACTTATTTTTATCGAATTGCTTTTCATATTTCCAAAAGGGGTAACTTTTTGCCAAGGACATCTGCAAGGTTAAGAACAGGAGAATATGAATGGCACTTGTAAAAGTGACTACATCCACTTACATCCCTGTACCTCGCTGGTTTGATTCCACTGTATTCCTCTCAGCTTTGCAAAGTCAACATACCAAGGGGAGAAAGAAGCTGGATTCCAGGTAAGACATTTACAGAACTGTTCATTACAGTCTAAAAGCAAGATTTTTATTATTTATGAACTGTGAGCTAGAGAGAACCTATTTGACTTTGGATTTTCAAGACTGCCAGTTAGAAACAATATTTTTTTTCCTTTTCAGATGAGAAAATATAATCTGGAAATTACTGAGTTACCATAAATTTGGAAGACAATGGCACAGTTTTCCAGATTGTTTCCTTGGTAGTATTATTTTTTCCTTTTCCTAGGAAACAAGCTAGGCATTGTGTCTATAACCAGCACTTCTTGAACTGGGAGCATACTTCAGCCTGTGTGTCAATTGTGAAGTTCTGATCCGAGGCAGGAATGTCATTCCAGTACTTCCTGAAATAACATAAAGCTAGCCATGCTAACTTTACACAGGTATCAAAAAATAGTTTAATTCACAAATCTAACTGATTAGATAACAACCTTGCCAGCAAAAAGACCCCAAGCTTACACAAGCAGGCCAAACCCCCAGAGGTCTAAACCAGAGCAACTCCCAGACATGCGAGGAAGTTGGATGCTGATTTTTTGCCTGCTGAAACCCCTGTTCAGCTTATAGAACCATCCACGTGGATGAAAAGATTTTTTAAAACATGTTTTAAAACCTTGAAGTTATATTCTGGTTGCAGACATATTTATTACTGCTAAGTCTTGGATATTTCTTCCTTATCTTACACAAAGGAATTGCAATAATTGTGATTCAGAGAACGACATGGAAAATATAGCACTCTCCTCATTTCCTTTATCTGTTGCACAATATTTTCATCTGTCTACCACTGACAATGTATTAATGATAAAAGAAAAAGCTTAACGCAATAAAAAAAGAGGTGCCTGTTCTGAGCTGCATATGGATTTGAAAAGAACACAAAAGAATAACAGGCAAATGGATCTGTTATGGCAAATCCATTTCACAGAATAAAATTCTACACCAGACACTATTACAAGGGGTATTCAGAGATGCATTTATGCTTTAAACACCAGGATACACCACAAAGTATTTCAGAGAAATTTAATCCAGCCATAATACACGACTGGATAAGAAAAGCTAACTGTGAATATATAATCAATAATGTGGTGTGTGCCAGTTTAATAGGATATATAAAAGCTTTATTTTATCTTCCAAAGTCTCACTTTGAACAAAAACCCACCCTTTTGCTAAGCTTACCAATGGCAACATTAAACATTCTAATCTCAGATAGATGCCATATTTTACATAATGTAAAATAATTACTCTATTACTCTGTTTTTCAGAACTTCCCCTCCACATAATTTAAGCATTATAATAAAACAGATTTTGCAATTAAACTTACTGCAACAAAGAAAGAATTTGTAAAGGCTGACAAAAATAGGCAAGCATTTTTCTTTTGCCCCTAAACTGCAGTGATTACACAGTGCTAGTTATCATTTTTGAGGGAAAACCTCAAAACTGTGCACCTCTTAGCACGTGTAAGTTACTCCATGGCAAAGCTAAGTGTTTCAACTACTGTCTTACGGAACTCCTGCCCCACGGAGGCACACACACAGTTCTACAGGAGCAAAAGTGAAGGAAGAAAATCTGCTAAGTTCCCCTGGAGCCTGGCAGGGCCACACCCCAAGCTGTTACTTATTGAGATGAAGAGCTCCATCTGCAAATGGTCAGGTTTCTGCCCTACTAGTCCAGGCTGCAGGTTAAGCACTCGAGGCCAGGAGATCCACAAGCCTCATTCCTAAGAGGAGTAGTGGTAACAGCTTCCTTCTCTTGAGGATTCCACTCCTGCATGATGAAATAAAATGTAACCTCCTTGAGAAGACAGAAGACCTGGTAAGTCCTTTCCTGCAGAGCCCAGCTGTCTCTGACTGCTCTATGGATATGCCTATATGGTGACTGATCATAGTTAATCAATGGCCCTGAGATGGAATGAAAGCATGTACAGCAGTCTGGTCAGAGGGCTTTGGGGATTTCAGAATGAAGATGATGTATTGTCATTCTTTTTGATTTCTGTAGCTAACAGTTTGTGCCACGTGCCTGCCAGACAAGAATGAAGTCTACCACACAAAAAGGCAAAGAACACCTCTATGGAACACTCTGCTATAAAGAGAACTGGTGTTTGATTTTCTGACTACCTTTGACAGCTGCAACATTATCAACATTATGAAGAAGCAAGACCTATGAAAGTGATAGTAGTGCTTGTCCATTCAGAACATTACAGGTGTAATAAGTTTTGGTATCAGTCTATGTTCAAAGCATGAACTGAATTGTCCTCGCAAATGGCAAAGAAAGGAGAGCTCAGCTTCATCTTCAATTGCACATAACAAGTTCACTTCTATAAACTTCAGGGGGGGGAAAAAAGACAAAAAAGACTCTAATTAGACACTATATTTTTGGTGGTAAGGAAAGTTAAGCATGGGAACAGATGGGCTCCGGAATCCCCAGGATCTCTGACAGGCAATCATCCAGGCTCTTAATTGTCAGCAACACAGTTTGGCCAAGGCCAACCAGGATGCTCCCAAAAAATGTCTGGGCATGGTTCAGGGGATTGCAAGGACTACGAATCGTTCACAGTTGGCAGTATCGGGCAGGTGATCCTGTTTCAAGAGGAAGAGAAATGAGTTATCTGAATGTAAGCCAGGAAGTGCCATTTCATCTCAGGGTCAGACAACAGAGCCTGGCTTATTTTATATATTACTACAAGTGCAGTTTCTAGAGCCCTGCATAGCCAGAGTTTCCAACAGCTCTGTAATATGTTCTGTGCTGTTCACTAAGATGCAGTTATAATGCAACATTAAAAAGAAACTCATTACATGTATTTTGAGAAGAAATTATTCAGTTACTCAAAGCAGCAGAAATTGTGAAAGACAATTAGGCAGAAGTAGTAGTAAAGTAACTTCTTTCTCCTTTAGGTCACCAGCTTAAACTTGACTCAGGTCAGTGATTACCTTCTGAAAGCTTTGCAAGATAAATCATGCCTTTGTCAATAGCTTCTCATGGAGAGATGTCAGCATCACCAGACTTGGTATTCCCTGGTGTGATTAATGTTAGTATTAATCAGGAAAGTGGCCAAAGATTGAGTTTTACACCCAGGACTAAACTCCTTGTTGCATCTGCAGTTAGAACCCCAACATTTTTTGATGTCTAAGTAACTTGGAGTCATCTCACCCTATTTCAGTAACAGTTTCTGCAGAAAGAGAGGAAATTCTCACATTTTATTGCGATTACTGTGCTCATTTAGTGCTAGTCCCCTCCAGGTTTCAAGATACAGGAGTATCTTGATCTGTGACTAAGTAATGTCAACAGTATTGTTATTTCTCTGCTACTATTTGGCTTCACCAAGTTCACTTTAAAATTAACCTATTTTAAGGAGCCATGTGGAGTTGAAGGAGGTCAAATCAGGGATATAGTATATTGAGTGTTAGGAAATAGAAGTAGTAGTGAAACCTTCAATATTAGGAAGACATCTTAAGAAAAGAGAAATGAAGGGTAAGCTATCAGGAAAAACAACAGGATTTCAATTCCTAAATAGAGAGAACAGTGGCTATTTGAATATTCTTTAATCAGCACAATTTCAAGAGCGTAAAAAAGAGAACAGCAATAACTGAAGGTTAGTGGTTCAGCAAAGAAGGAAGATCTGAACAGAGAAGGACCCGAGGGAAATACAATGCAAACTTGTTTGGGTTTGAAAGGAGTTCATATTACAAAGTAGGATTTATTAATCAAATTAACATGATTTCTCCTGAATTTCTTCCTTCCTCTACAGCTCAACCAAAGTTCCTGTTGTTGCTGTATTTTCGCAACCAAAGCACATTACACCATTTCCTTCTGTGTATGTTGAGGTTTTGTAGATATATCAGTAAATAAACTCTTAAATAGAAAACATAAACAAAATATGAGATCCACATCCAGCACTGATTGAATCATGTGAGTCTAATACTGTTCTAAGAGAAACAATGGGAACAGCAGATCATGGAATCTTTAACATGAAGTTCACATGGATTTTTTTCTTTCCTCTTAATGGTCTCTAGTTTCTTCTGTTAGTCATGCCTGCAGTTATGCACAAATGATGCCATCAAAACTGATAATGAAAAAAACCCTGCCATTGCTCTGAGAAGTTTAATTTAAAACAGAGAAAATGAAATAAAGCTAATTTCAAGATTTATGCTTTCCTTTGAGGAGAGGACTGTGAAATACACAGTATCATTGAAGCTATGTCACAGTCACTTGCCCTTCTAACACCCTAAGAGACTGGCTGAAAGAAGGGCAGCTGGAATTAAATCTCCTTGCTTCCATTCAGTTGGGCCAGGCTGTCACATCACTGCAGAGCAGCTCTGGGTGATCCATGAGAGTATTTCCTGACGCTATCAACAGCAACATCACAGCAATGAATTCTTCTCACTCAGTTTATTCCAAGTTGCACACTTTTAAAGGCTTATAAAGGAATAAGCTGCATTTGGCTGAATGTCCTGGGACAGACAGTCCCCCTGGGACTCCTATACTGAGGTACAAAGTACACTAGGTTTCACCAGAGTGTAAGGATAAGACGACACCAAAGAACAAGGGCGTAAGTGATGCTGTAGAAAGAGCAGCCTCAGGCAAAAGCCCTGCAGTGAGAAAGACAGAGATGTCCAGAGTCCAAAGTATTACCCCTAAAACTGTACAGAAAAGTGCAAAATTTCCCATTAAATCAGAGTTAGAAACGTTGCTTTTGTTAATGGCTTTTCCCTGAAAGGGAGCTGCACAATTTGTACCCTTTGTTGGGGATGACAATGAATCCTGTGCACTCAGTAGGAAGCACATTATATTGAAGTCCCTCAGTATCCTGGGAAGTTAAACTCCAGTGATGGCTCTGACTGGGGGACTGAACTACTCAAGAGGACTGTGAAATGCTGGAATCCTGTTCATCTCTCTCCACAGAAACCATTTAAGAAGATGATGCAATACCACCTCTGAATAAAGATTAGTGGTGCACATTATTTCCATCTAAGGAGGACCAAAGGTGGGAAGGGAACAGAAGCTGGGCAATTGCACAGCAATGCAGTTTACACAGGAGCCACAGGTCAACAATAAAGGCTGTGATAAAAGGCTACTTCTGTTTTCACAGCATGCAAAGCGAAAGCTTGCTGGAGTAAATTCTAGGAACACTACTTCCTGGTATGACAGCCTGACAAGTTAAGTTTTTCTTCTTTCAGCTAGAGCACTGGTCAATATGCTGCATTCAAACCAGAAACCTGTGCTGTTATCTTTTCTTGGAAGCAGATTCAGTACAGACTTATAGAAGCCAATGCCACATTCTTTTTCAGGCACTTATTTTCTTTCATACATGATCTCTCTTAATTGATCATATATAATTGCTTCATCTTTATTACCAGTTAGTAAAAGAAAATAAAGAACAGCAGCGACAAATCAGTAACGTACTAAAATAGTGTCACAAACTGCCATGGTCTCCCCTTCGTGTTGCTTCTGTATTAGAAAAGAAGTTTCTATCTAGTTAACAAAACAAAGATGTCTTACAGATTTTTTTTGGATGTATTTCCACCAACATTCTAAGTTAGGTTAGCCAAAAGAAGTATGGCCAAGAGCAGGAAAGAGGGTATTTATTTTGCCTCTCAAGATCACAACCAGAGGCAATGGTCCATTATCAATACATTGCTAAGTCTGCATCACCAAACCTGAATGAGTATTTCATTTTGTCCTCTCCAGCAGGTTGTAGTTCATCTTCCACGTAAACACAGTAAGATATATTTAATCTTCCTGTTCTCTTCAGAATTCAAAAGGAAATAACTCTTACATACTTCATTGTTTAAGTTGGACCCAAATAAAGCCTAGATTTTTAACCCTAATAATATAATAAATTATTTAAGTTTCACTGACTCCATTAAGGGTTTTGGGTTTGTGATACCAGTTTCAGATTCTAGCTGGAACAAGGGGAAGGGTTCTTCATAACGTAGAAGAAAAACAGGTCTACTGTCAGATGGTGCTACCAAGGCACTGGATACGATCTCTTGTAGAAGACGAAACACAGAGAAATTTGGAACAAAGAGCTGGTGTTATTTCACTGCTATTTCAGCACACTTTGAAATACAAGCTTTCTTCTGCAAGAAAGTTCCCCGTAAGAGTCCTAAGCTCAGGTTTAATGACTTGAGATCTGTGCAGCCAATATACTCTTTAGGGAGATCAGTTAAAACTATAGAAATCAAAAGGTCTGATGTATTATTTATCAACTACAGCGAACACAAAGAAGAGCACTAACTTCTTGTCACCTGCAAATGGCCTAGATGGCTGTCCTAGATAATTTGACTAACAGGGAAGGACACAGAGTAAGATTTATGATTTCCATGGAGGAATTTAATACTTATCAATTGAGACCATAATGTAACTGGGCAGACTGAGGCAAAAATGGAGCCAGGCACAAAGCAAGCTGCTTCTTCACAGCCCCTTGCACCTACACAACCTCCTGACCTCCTCACAACTTCTCCTGAGCCATGTAAAACAATGTGGTAATCCTGCAAATTAAACCAAACTACAATGGGACTACATTAATCTTCAGTTGTGTCTCTATTCTGAGCAAGGATTTGACAACAGCTTTCCAGAAATAAAAAGCCAGAACACAACCCACCCAATTTTATAACAGCAAAACAGAATAAAACAGTAAGGGGAAAAAAAAACAAGAGAAAAAAACCCAAAACACCAAACCACAAACCCAGTACCATGAAGATCAGGAAAAGCTTTGTTATATCCTAATGTTCTGAAATCAGAGGTTGCCTTTAGAGGAAATTTGATAGGCTATTCTTGATGCTACTTATCTCATTTGCAAAGCTTAATTTCTAACTTACAATACAGCAAAATTCTAGGCAGAGGCCTATACTCAGAAAAGCTGTTTTCTAAGTCTAGTAGCTTAAAAGAAAAAAATTATTAAGAGTGAAATCCTGATTGCACAGAAGACAATGTCAAAACTCCAATCCTTTCAATAGTTCTTTATCCAAGGTCTTCTTCATAGTCTTTTTCATACCTTTTCATCAATTAATGCAGTGTCACGCTGCAGTATTTCATCTCCAAAGACTGTCCTTTCATTCAAATGATAATGTGCAAAACTTGCAAATTATTATAGAAAAAAAGTGTTTCTTTTTGGCATATAAACTGTACTATCTCTTTTGTATGGCAGAAGGTAGTACTGCTATCATGTTAAAGGTTATACCACAGCAAACAGCAGTGAATGATTCTACCTACAACTGCAAAAACATTTTCAACTTTTTTTAATTAATCTTCAAACATGATACTTGTGCCTTTTAATAGTTTATAGGGTTTCAATGTAGTATCATAATATATCCACAGCCAACTCTCACAATTATCTTTTTCATACTACATTAATCTTTTGCGTTATTTATAAACTGGAAAAAAAGTCTTCTGAAGGTTGAGTTTCTTTAACATATTATAAGTGTTATTCTTCCGATGTTCAGGGAAAACTCCATGGTTGTAGAGAAATACTGTAAATTTAAAGAAAGCATTCTTTAGAACCATGCTCCTTTAAAATTTCAGTGAATCATCTTTCTGAATTTAATCATTACGTTTACTGCTGGGATTATGCACCTTTCATTCCAATCTCATAAATTATGTTTATTATAATTACTATTCATACACAGTTTTTCACAGCACATAACTTTTTTCCCCCATTACAACAGAATTTAATAGCAGTTTATATTAACTTGTTTACCATAGTGTTTATTAAAGGTTTAAATGAGCAGTCTTAAATTACAAGTCTGAAATACAGGAATCTTAGAAAAAATTATAACCTTCAGCAAAAAGTTACCAGTAACTACGTAGGTTCTTTATAGAAAACCAATTATTAAAAAATTAATAATAATAAAGCACACATGATTAGCATATTGCCTATGTCCTGTCTTAAAGGAAAAGCCAACTCAAGTTGATATATTAAAAAAGTCACTTAGACACATCTCTGATAATTTGAAATCTTCTTCAGGTTCAGCCAAGCTCGCACATAGTTTTACTGAAGTTAAACATCCATCATGTCCCTCAATCTAGATGAACGTGTGAAAATAGGATTCAGAGAGACATGCAGTGTCTTCTGTAATAGCTTCTTTTCAGCAGGAAACGTACTTAACCCTAGTCCTTGTAGACCTCATCCAGGAGTGGTATTTGCAACTCCCAGAGCAGGAAAGGAAGATGTGCTACCCTGATTTTGAAGGTGGACCATCAGGGCACACAAAACTGCAATCTTTTCCCCCTGAACACTGCAGTGCACGAGTCCCTTTATAACTTCAGCACTTTTTTCTAAAGACTCTTTTTCATGTTTTGCACTAAAAGAAATGCTATTACACTGACGTGTCTGAAGCACGTTGTTATTACATTTCTTGTGTCTTTTACATGGCTTAACACCATTGGCTAAGCTGCTGCACCCTACAAAGACTTTACTAGACTATGATAATGTTGTCAGTATGTTGTAATAAAAATGTACATAGATATTTCCATACTACATGTGACAGGATCACCACATTCATTGTGGGAACATTCCTAAAAAGAGAAGCAGACTTGTGCTATGTCTAGAAACCAAGCATAAAAATAAAAATAATTCTAAGTAGGATGCCAGTAGCCATCTTTGGGGTGGCGGGGGAAGAACATATTCATTTAATTTCTTTCATTAATGAGTCTGCTTCTTTATTTTCTTAGGGCTGTCTTCTGAACTTCACTTACAAAACCCACAGGCTACACCTTGACATTGATTTATAAGTAGAATGCTCCAGTGAAAGCCAAAAGGAACTTTATTTTTAAATATATGGTACAGTATCTTCAAAAAAGTAGGAAAGGCTCCTGATATTTTTAAAAAACTATGGACTTTTTTATCCAGACAGATTTTGCTTCTATAGTAGAAAATGTACCCAGAACATTAAAGGACATAGCAGAGTTCTTTAAACCTTTTTCCTCACACATTTCTGATACCTCCAGTAAAAGAGATTTTTTGAGTGCTTTGATGAAGTCTACTTCTTATCAATTTCACACAAAGCTGCACATGGATGAGCTACTCTTCTAGCCAAGGGGCTGGGGAAACTCAGCCGAACCAGACATTCCCATTTCTTTTTGCTTCCAGTTCCAAAACTCCCAACAGCAGGGCAATGGGGAATGCAGAAAGCATCAGACCTAGCAGAGTAAATACACACCTATGTGCTGTGCAGAATCTTACACACATACTTGAGAAAGTACAAGTAGGTCGATCAAAAACAAAACAAAGAGATGGAGCTACAATCACCTGAAGTGTCAAATCCTGCTGTAATCAAAACGCAGGCATAATCATGCTGATTGCACTGTAGTGTCATATAGGAAGAAATAACTAATACATTCATTCCTGCAAAATTAAATACCTCATTGCAACATGGTTTAATAAATACACTTTCCTGTCAGCCAACGTTTACGTTATGTCTTAGCTGCTAATACAATCAATCCAAAACTTTAAAGCTTGATAAAATGCTCTTTTAAAAAATATTTAAAAAAAAATAATCAATCAGATTGTAATGGGAATTCAAAGGCTTTTTAGTATCAGAAAGCCTCTGAGTTTTTGTATAGCATAGGAGTCCAGAAGAAACTCTAATTTCCAGAAGAAAGGTGAAATGAAAAGACAATCTCAGAAAAGAAGAGGCTTGGCACTTAGTGAATTCACACTATACCATTTCAACCTTTGCTGAATTCTGTGCATTATAGCATGTTGCTGTCCCTATTAGGGAATAAAATCACTCTGGGATCCCTACAACCTAGACTTTTACTACAAGTTCTGGGGAAGAAAGGGCAAACTGGCATTCATCACATTTGCTCCTTACCTGAGATTTATAGTTTGAAACTTCCTCCTGACACTGAAAATACTAATAAATCTAGGAAGAAGAAGAGGCAAGACAGGGAAGAAAAACAGCCTTCAATATTCTATACTGAAGAAAAAGCAACTATATAAATCAAAAGGTTGACTTATCAGTATAGAGAGTTTTAATAGAAAAAATATCAAGGGGAGCATACCATATGGATCAAAGTGCTCTCCACATATGTTAGGTTTTTTTCATTTGAAAAGCAACATATGTGAGGAGATGCATAAGAAGTCATTTCTGAAGATCTCATCTGGCTTATTTTTAATTGGAATAATATTAGATTTTCCATCTAACTGAGAAACAAATGACTGCTGTTGCTTCACTAAGTATTACTGTCAGTTATAGATTGACAGATTTGGATTTTATTTTCTTTCAATGTGAAAGCTGGACTCAGGATTAGCTAAAATAACCGCAAAAAAAAGGAGAATGAAGACTACACAGTATGAAATACAGATAAGCCATAGAAGGTTATATTTTTGTGTATCAGATTTGTATCATTATAATTTTACAGGGCCTTTAGATTCAAAGGATTTCACAACTTCAGCAAGGTACAAAGACGCATGATGAAAGATACCCACTTAGAAAGTCACAACTGTACATATCCAAACACAGCTGCTTCAAGTAATTTTTTTATCCCACTGTATTTCTTCATTACAGATTTCATTAAAATCTGTCAAAACTTTGATCACTTCTTGGAAAACTACAGCTTGATACTGTGATTTTAACTGAGTTAACTTACTCAGTTAAACAAATACCTCCAGGACTGAATTCTGAACACTATTGGTATTACTTCGACAGAACTCCAAAACGCAGCTATCTCCTACCTCCCTGGAACGTATATGCTTTCTATGTGGTGGTTTTGAGTACAAGAAGTGATTACAAGAGTAAACGTGGAAAATAAAACAACCAATGTATTGAGAAATAAGTAAGACAGCACAAATATTGAGAATGTGATTGCTTTGTACACAGCTTTTAGATATGTTACACGACTGCTCTGAAATGAAGGAAATCCTATTGCTAATGAATCTACCAGCAGAATCCTTCAGCCTCTAGACCTGCAATTAGGCACCCCTTTGTCATGTGTCTAAGAAATTGGAAGTGTTACCTTTCCATCGACTTCTATCTTTATTTCACTCCTATCTGAGAAGAAGTTTATTCTCCTCATAAGCTAATAGTTCTCATTACAAGTGCAGAATGAGGTAATTTCTGTCAAGGAAAGGGTACTCTTTTCAGGTCATATCATACTGAGATTTTACTGCTGCTTCTGATCAACTTGAAAAGTCCTGTGTGTTATCAATATGTTCTGTCCATCTCAAGATGTCATGGGCACCTATAAAAGATCAGGGCGCTCCTGAGGAAGTCTCAGAGATGTGACTCTGGTAGCTGTAAAAATCCATCAACAAAACAGAACTTGTTTTGTTTTGCAAAGAAAAAGAGAGATTCAATGTTAAAAAAACCGATACATATAAGCATTATGAAATATGGAACTCCTGAAAGATCCTACGTCAGGTACTGAGCTGAAACCTTAACTAGGACTGACACGGTGCTCAGAATGATGCCAAGCCACTGCATAACAAGTGGCTGGTTTCTATGAGCAAGTGTCTGGGCCAGCACAGTTCCATTAATGTTTTACTCCATTATCAGAGAGCTGACATCTTTTCAGTAATTACTGCAGATGATACCACCTCTAGTGTAATTAAAGAACGATTATTTAGAGTGAAGTGAGCCAAGATCATCCCCATTCTCTGTTTAGGCCAGAGCCAAAGAAGGGCTTGTCAAATAAAATGGATGTTTTGCATTAGGGAGCAAAAAAAGGGTGATGTAAAGAGTCAAGTAATTTGATGGGCAACGCTGCAGTGGAATTAATTCAATATGTTCAATACGGTCAGTTCCATGTGTAGTAATATTGGACAGATGGGTATGATAGCTATGTACTTTCACTGCTTTTGCATTAGTGATTCAGTACTTACAAAGCAAACCTCAGACAGTTCCTGGCTTGTTGCCCAGTGAGAGAAAGACTGGAAGCAAAACACATTAAACGCTCCTGCAAATCTACATACTCTGCAACCCTTCTGAAATGAGCCTCTTTCAAAATGACCCTTTGGACACCAACCAAAAAAATAATCATCATCGTAACATGAGCCTATAAACTTTTTGGATTAACGGTTAAATAATAATGAATGAGAACTGAAAGGAGCAATTCACTTGGTGTGAATGCTAATGAGAGAGCGTTTGATGCATTCCTCAGTTCTGACGGTAACTGGGTATAAGAACTAATTACATCTCTTACTTAAAACATAAATTGCATGTTTTAAGGCATTATTTAACAGGAGACTGGAGTTAATGAATGCATTCTCTCGGACGCAGGAAGGTAAAAGATCACAGCTGACCAAAACATACGTTTCCTAATGCATCAGAGTTCAGTCTTTATACAACAAAGGTCATGTTTGGTCAATTGGAGATAACAAGTTTTCCCTTCAGGAGCTGATGGAAAAACAGAGATTCTCAGCCATACAGGGAATTATTTAGAAACAGTGACAGTAAGCTTAGCTCCTTAGACAGTACAGCCATCTTTTGAGATATTTGCAGATGAACTCCTATAAATACCGACCACAAAAGACAGTGAGGTTCCCTTATTCTGAAAAACAGATGTAAGAAGACATATGATATTGTCTGGAATCCTGAATGCTGCTGGCCTTGCTAGAATAGTAAGATGTCCACTGAGTGACTGGGTTCAAATAACTTATATTTACAGCCTATTTAGTAACTTGGAGAGATAAACAGCTCAGAACCACTGTTAACATTTGATCATTTCATTTCGGGATTTGTTAAAAACCAGACTCAATCCCTAACAGTTTACTATTTTTTAGTGGATTAACTTTTGTCTTCTAGCCTCCTGTGAGGACAGACATTGTGATAGGAAGTATGACACTGACCTGGCAAAGTTGTTTCTTTCTTATAACAAAATATTGAAAAAGTGGGGTTTGTTTTGCAATTAAGCTCCCTGAGTTGAAGGCTGGGACAATGCTTTAGTTATAGAACAAGGTATTTTAGAAGTTGAGGGGAAAATTAAAATTACAAAGAAGTGACAAAGCTGAAAGATGGAAGGTAGTGCAGTCAAATGACTGTCTCCCTGCTCTCCTGAAACCACAGCATGACCGCTCATAACACTTTTCTCTGGTCCTATGACTACGTGATAGTTCCACTACAGCAGGACTGACAGAAAGCAGCAAGCCCAGACAGCCCTCCAGCTCTGTGGCCGGAACAGGCACAGAGGAGATGTTAGCTCCTATCTCTCTCAGGCAGAGGCAAGAACTGAACCAGGGCAGCCTCTCACATCATTTTAATCTCTCAGCCATTTCATAATGAGACTGAAAGGCGTCTCTTATCTGACATTCATTCTGCTCCATTTGCTTCAGGGATGGGCATCAGATTAAGCAAAACTGATAGAAGAGCTTCCAGAGTAGAGATCCCCGTGAGATAGGGTCCCAGCTTTCCCATTGTGTTGATAGACAAATTCATGTGGCTGGCTTAGGGGCAAGTAAATGGCTTACTAGTGAAACTGGAGGAAACTACAGAGCGTAGGCAACAGCTGCAGGTTATCCATTTCTAAACTTGGCCTGTACAAGTCTGTGTTCTGTCTGGGTGATGCTAGAGACTTGCAGAACGTGTCCTTCGAACCTCTTAACGCAAAGCCTGGGCCATACATTCTAACAGACACCTGAGCTAAGGCAACCTACAGAAGGGTCACCGCTTGTGGACTTGTAGAATATGCTGCTTCTAAGTAACTCCCATCCATGGTTGCTGGTTTCAGCAAACAAACAACCCAACATGGAAGGCAAATGGGAACCTCTGGATGAAGATCAGGCAACAAGAGAGCCAAAGTGAGCAGCTGGCCTGTACCAGCATTACGTCTTACAGCAAAGGGAGACATGGGAGATGCTTTGTAAGAGAATGTCTCAGAGCAACGTTTGCAAGCATTCAGCATTCCACGTCTCCATTCCACTTAACGCAGATCAAAGCCTCGTGTCAAAGTTCTCTGCATAATACATATAAACAGAACGCAGCATCTTCAGATGTAACACTGATGTTACATGTTTCCCTTGCATTTAATATGATTTTCATGCATGATTTACATTTGTTTATTTAAAGAAACATCGTATATCTGATTTGTAACAGCACTCAGCAGCTCTCAGTAGATGAAAAAAAGTATGACCTCAGAAAAGAAAGAAACATTTGCAATAGTTTTAATGCCTTAGTGCATAAGGAAATTATACTGCCCTGCACAGGAAATTAATCTGGAGATCACGACTAGTTAGTTATCACTAAAGTTTAGGACTGCAGTATGGAAATGAAGATGTGACATTTCTGAAATGTATGTACTTGTTCTCATAAAGGTGTCACTGTTTCAAATAAAGAAACAAAATGTAGACTTTAGGGAACCTGGAAGCCTGAGCTTTTACGCCCATTCCATTACCAAAAATTACCATGATAAACCAATTATAATATATATTATACATTTGAAATGGAATATGTAGAATTGACCAATTTGAAATGCTATACAGTAATTACACCAAAAAAAGTAATTACAATAATGAAATGAAACCAATTATGACACGATTTGCTATGAGAGCTCTTCCAATACCTATATTGAATTCAGCAACATCTCACACATCTCCTTCAGAGCTCTCAAGATATGCAGCTCTCTAGCCTCTAAAGATGGCAAAGACACAAGAATCATACGGCTCCATTTGGAGGTATTCACTTTGATGTTGGGGTTTTTTTTTAACACGTGAAAGAAAGAGATATCCCCAATGTTCCCTGTGATTATCATGGAAATGATTGACATGAACAATTATTCACCAGAGTACTGCTGGAGTAGTCTTCATAATAGAATTATTATCATCCTCATTTTATACATTGAGGACTCACGTGTATAAGGGATTCAACAATGTAAGTCACACAGAAGACTGTGCAGTTGAAAACAGGTTATTCATTAATGTGTTTTCCCACTTAATGCAAAGATCCTTCAACATCTGCCTTCCACTTTTCATTTACACCGTCTCTAGTAGGCATTGTATCCCAGCTGATGACATCACTTGCTATTGTAATACAAACAGTTTTAGCATCCCTAGTAAGCTGCTACTCAAAATTTTACATCTTTGTTTTATGCCATTTTAAATTGCTAAACCGCTGAATTGTTAGTTTCATACTTACAGTATAATTGTATTATATAAATATTATATATATTATATGAATAGCATAATAAATATTTCTTATTATTAAGTTTTGTTTCTCATATACTTCAATTTCATACAGCCTGCAAGATAGAAGACACATCCAAATGTGGTTAAATCCTGACAGAGTTTTCTAGGGACAGGGATTGGAAAGCTTATTTACAGCCTCCTTTGAAAGTTATGAAACCTTTAAAACACTAACATTTTAAAAATGAGCCTTCAACAGCAATAGAATCTTCTACAAGCAAATTTCTGCTTTATGTAATGTGAAAAGTGGATGTTACCTTAGGCTGTGCTTCTTATTTAAGTTCATACAGGGCTACACCCTAGAAGGAAGTTCCTTCTTTGAAATGTCAAAATAAGAATAGGATAAGGGGATGACTTATTTTCTGCCTGATGCCATCTGATTCTGAATTTAAATGAGCAGAACCTCAGGAAACTGGTATTTTTCCTAGAGAATCATACAGTCCTTTCAATGGGAAAATATTTACAAGTGAAATGCAGTTCAGGAAAGACTGATGTTGAGTACTAGTGTCACTGGAACTGCTTGGATTTGTTCAAACAGTTGTGCAAGTCTAAAATCATTACTCTTCTTTGTTGATCTTTTTTGTCTGCTACATGAGGAAGTGTTTTAATTTACAGCAACAGAGGCGTGACTCTGGCTTATGAAAAGAATTTCAGTATATTGAAACCTTTATCAGAATCCACTTGATCACTGGAAGAGAAAACACAACTGACTCAAGAGTCATTTGGTGCTATTTCAGCAGCCTGGAAGTGCCCTCTGGGGTCACCTGAAATCAGACTGGAAGAAAGTTACCTCTTGGGACTGGATTTGTCACTGTGACTGTTAAAAGCTTAGGCACCAGAAGTCTCTGCCTGTTCAGCATATTCTCCGAGCGTGTTCTGATGCACAAGTATAGGGTTGGTAGGACAGATGTCCCAAGAAAAATTCATCTACTTACTAGTGATGACCAGGAAGGCTCTCTGGCTTGTGGTCAGATATGGGAGAGTTTGCCTGAATGCCCTGGCTCAAAGCAAAGACCTTGCTGTAAATGATGAGACCTATCATTTATCAGTTGTCACTAACTCTTCCTCCTATCATTCTGTATTATATTCATATTCCGTTTGGGTAAAGTCATGGAAGAATTCATGGAAAATAAGTCTTAAAAAAAAGAGATCATTCTCAGGCTTTAGAAAATAGAGAAAGGAAAATATTCTCACAAATCCAGTAGTTCCCTCCTAAACAACATATATGGACACACTTGCTTGTGCAGTATTAAAAGCATACAAATTTCCAGTGTTTTGTGTGCAACAGAACGTCACTTATTAAAGGCAAATATTTATAAGGAGCTGAATTGCAGTGGTGGTCAGATAATTTTCAGGTGAAAATTACTATTATTTCATGTTTCAGTTGTGCCTATGCAAGAACGGAAGTGCAAAACTCTTCCACTTGGCATCACTGAGGAGCTTTCAGAGAGGAGAGGGATTACATGCTACCTCATCTATTAGCAGCAGAATTATCAGCTCAACCATAATTCCAGTAAGGTATTGTTGTTCAAGAGGGAAAAGGCTGGTAGCTTTTCATGACTCAGAAAGTAGCTATGCTCCCATCCCTCTTGGCTGGGAAAGGTTTATCTCCCTGAGGCTGCAGCTTGCCTCTGCACCAAGAGGAGTCAAGACAGGCCAAAGCTGCTGCCTGCCATTGCTAGGGCATGTTTGCTCTAAAGCCTAACAGTGAGAATTGAAAAAGTGCTTCTCTGATCACTAACTTAACAGGAATAGTAACTCTTCTGGGGAACCACTGGTGACTGTGGAATACAACAGCATTCCATCCTCAGTCCGATGGCCATACTCATACTTGGCATGTTTGTTAAGTGCTAGCTGAAGAAAGCGATAGATTTCCATTTCAGTTGAAAGTAAAATCTTTAACATTTAGCTGCAAACCAGCTGCAGCAAGTGAGAAAGCTGTGCAAAGGTTTTGTTTCCCACTGGAAATTGTCTACTGTCCAGAACGGTGGTCTTAATTCCTAGTGAATTTAAAATTCTATTACAGCAACCAACCATATATATACTTTGCAAGAAGCTTCAGAGCAGTTTCAATCATTGAATACATATTTTATTTTTTTCCCAGTTGTGCAACTCTTCCAGCTATTAAATATTAAAACATTACTTTGCCACTCAGGTCAGTTCCAGAAATGAAGTAAACTCCATGAAAAGTATCCTAGTGGCTTTTCTGGTAAAGCAAAAGTCTAATATGAGAACTGAATAGGAGGCAAAGGGTCAGGACCATAAAGATTTACTTAGAGTTTCAGTCTGTTTACTGACTACTAATAGAGCAGATATGTGGGCCTACAGCATTCTGGAAACACCTTAGTATAACTAAGGAGCTCTCCAAAGAAAAAACACAACAAATAGGTAGTAGAGAAACTATGATAACAAAGATAAGTGATACTAATGATAGACTTATCCTAAATATCCACATGTGAAACCTGCCAGCATGTAGCCATAGAAATAATTATTGCTTTGTGTCTCTCGTCAGGGCACACAAGCTCCAGCACTGGGTCTTATTAACACAGCTATACACTTTCTCTTTTATGTAAAACAACTTGATACAGCAAAAAGCTTCTGAATTGTGATCAGTTACCACTGTTTTTCAGCATTTTTCAAGTTCTTCCCAACTTTATTAATTCTGACAGAATTACATTTGTTGTAATTACTCTCACTTAAATGATCATATTAGTGAAATGAAAGCTACTAAAAAGTATGATTTGTATGTCCATAAGCTGCTTTTCTGAGTAACTTACCTACTAAAAGTACTTCAAAGTATTTCAATTTTCTTTCTATCTCTGTTGACAGCATATTCCTACTCCTTATGTATAAGACAAGCACATAATAGTATTGATGATTAACAAGAGCAGTAAAGTAGCAGTATGATTAGGAGGTTCTGCTGGTTTTAACAAAATATTTAGTGTCACTCTGATGCTCTTCAAGCCCTGGCTCAGTTATAGTCCTACATTCAAATGTCCTGTCATTCCATGTAATTTTTTTTATTTTTTTTTTTTTCCCATATTCTCTAAGGTTGTACTAACACTGTTTTAAACAAGACATCCCAGCTTTGGTGTCCTCTATGAGCTCCAAAGCAAAGATAGGCAGCAAGACTTTCTTCTCGAATACATCTGCAGTATATAATCTGCATTGATATCAACTTCAAAAAAATGAATCAATGGTAAAGCATCAAAGGAGCTCTGTGTCAGATGTAATAAAATTATGCTACTTTTGGGCTTGAATCGCCATCTGTATTTCACTAATATATACAAATGTATTATTCTACATAAAATACCGTACAAATAAGCTAATTGAGTGGGAATAGAATCAGTAAGAAGAGTCTATTTTTCAAACTGGAAGTTGTTTTCCAGTGAAACAGGATGATCAAGATGTTATACTGAGGTATATTCAACATTGCTATTTAAAAGCAAATTCCAAAATACATTGCACTGAATAGATTAAAAAAAAGTCCGTAACTTCTGTAATAGTGCTTTGACTTTTTAAATCTAAATGAAAAGTTTAACCATTCCCAAATCAAAACACTTCATTACAATTCAATTTAGCATTAACCTCTCTTGACAAGCAGCCACAGTGCCTTGTAAGAGTTATAATTTATTTGCCTTATCCTCCCATATGAAATGGGTTCTTCGGCCTTTGATAATGAACTGTGGAGAGCCTTTGACTCTCTCAGGGTATCATTTGGTTCAACAACAACAGCAACACAATCAGCAGCACATCATGGGAATTCAGCTCAGAACAAAGTTCAGTACAGAGAAGAAATCAAAGGATGAAGAGAGAATCTGTTTAAACCCAAGAATTAAGTACCCATTAGAAAAGCTATCAATTCCCGTAAGACTTCGGCACAATAAATACAGCAGAACAGTTAAAGATACATTCAGGTTATTAAAACCCCAACTGCTGAGTGATTCTGATCAAAGAGAACACTTTAGTGATGTACAGACAGTGAATCACTAAGAGTCTAACAGTAGTTAAGTCAAAATGGAAGAAATTTTCTAAATGTATTCTAAGCAACTCTCAGGAAGAGAAAAGAAATGGTCAAAAATGTACAAATCACCTGAAAGGCCATTAGAAGTCCTGAAGAACTGAATCCTACTTAGATATTCTAATTTTGAGTTGAATTGTACTCCTGAAAAGACCAGGTAGAGGTAAGATAAATAAGGCATAATTCTAAAAAATTAATAGAGGATATCTGATTATAGCAAATCTCAAGTAAGACCCAAGAAAGACCTAACCAAACTGAATTAATGCAAGAGCACCAGTTAAAAAGCAAACTGAAGGTCTATTTATCATTCAGCCCACCAGGAACTGCATTATGCACTGTGGCATACACAAAATATAAGCCAGTTCGTTCCTGAGTAAAGGTGTTTCTCTGTGACCGTGTCTCACCTGTGATGATTGTCTGCCAGTTCCAATTAACTTCAACACAGAAAGATGCTACACTGAGGTTGTTAAAATGCACAGCTACAGGTACATAAAATCCCATCCTTAGACAACAGTTCACATTCACTCACTTTTGGTTGGATTACAACAGATCTGTTGGTACAAGACAGATCTTAGTGAGACGTCGTGCCTGAAGGATCCACGTCCATTAAGACCTAATCCCAAACAAAATTATGGAATAGCTGATACGCAACCCAATGAATTATTTCATTTAGGGAAACCAAATTAATCCTGCATATTTTAAACAACTAGAAAGAATAATATAAAATCAAGAAGACACAAGAATTAAAGTAACTAATTGAAAGGTCTGTAGCCATAGCCATAGAATTCTTATCAATATGTCTTTCTAGAAAGAGCCCGAAAGGATACATTATTGGCCTTACATGGTTTCACTTTTTTTTTTTTGTTTAATTGAACAAATCCCACCCAATTTTTCTCTGGTAAAGGTCACAGAACCAGAAGGATCAAAAAGCATTGAACTATAAAGCGGACAGACCCCAACAAGCTCGATAAGACGCATGTAGTTCTGTAACACCTACTTTGATACAGCCAAATACAGTAATACCTATAGTATCAAAAGAATGGTGATTATACCACAATATTGTCCTGCAATGCAAAGGTTATTGAAAAAGCTATTGAAATTCCAGTGGATAATCAGCCAGGATGCAAGATTTCATCAGAATCCTTAAAACACAAGAGGGTTCAGATATATTCCAGGAGAATGGTTAAATGCCAGGACAATATGCATCGGAGAACGCCGTAGCTCGCTATGTTTTATTTATCAGAAAGCTTAAGGTCAAGCCTTCGAGATCAACTATTGCTCGGTAGATGAAAAAATTGGCAATTGGCTCAGTCTACCAGACAGAAATATGAGATTAAATCGCCAGAAGATAAATTAGACACAGTCAGAAATAAGGCTCAGTTTTGTAACAGTGTCAGTATAGGAGCAAGCAGAAGATTTTTCAACACTAATCATCTTAAATACGTGGTGGTTTCTTTTGTTTTGAGTTTGGGGTTTTTTTTTCTGTAAGATCTGCACCAATACAAACAAAAATTAATTCATGAAGTCAGACGAGATGACAACAATACTCCCTTCTGGCTGCATAATCTATTACCTTGATGTTCATGCCCATCAGTCTTGGCATCTTACATAAACAAATATTTCATTTAATGATATTTTTAAAACCAAGAAATAGCTTTCAAAAAGTAACTTTGAACAATTGTTTTTCCTTTCAGAAAGAAGATTTTTTTCTGTACTCTGTCTTACCTGAATTTTTTTTATGACTCTTTTGATTCAGTTTACAAAATTAAACGTAAGCTACTTTTACAAATTTAATACTTTCTAAATGTATTTGTACTGCTAAAGTCAACTTTTCATCCTTACATTTTTTATCAAAATATAACCTATCATTTTTGCCACGACTTATACAATATCAGCGATACCAACACTCATTCGCAAGTGCCGTTTCTTATTGTGATCTGATTTCTGTTTTATCAAAATGAAAAATAAATTATTAAAAATTAAATAAAAGTGATGGAGTAAGAATATTTCAGGCAGCATTAGTCCGATCATAACATTCTTAGACTTAATTACATGCTGTTCTTCCACGTCACTTTCACATATTATACTGCCTTATCCTCTCCATTTTTTCCATGTGACTATTAATATTTAACTACCACATGTCTTTTACTAGAAGATGTTTCAAGACTAGACGGCTAGGAAATAGCCATTCGTGTCACTACTACAAACTATATTATACTCCAAATTGGAAATCCCCGCTATCTAAACAGTAAATCTACATACATCTTTGTTAGATACAGGATTTATTAAAACTTGGGTTTAGATATTCTCTGAAACGGCTTAATTCAGTACCTTGGAATAATATTTCAACTGTTAAATATAGGTAGTTGTACTAATTTCACAAGTGGAGCATTAAACACGTGCCCGAATACTACATAGAAATCTAAACTTAAGCCTGCTGTCATCTCACATATCGCAAGATTTTGGCCAGCTATGAAGATTACATTTATAGATTTCAAGAAATAGCAGTATCTTTCAAACAGACTCTGTCTCAAGACAGGATTAGCTTCTCTGTAAGTATAAGATGAACCGACAAACCTACAGTCTCTTAAGTGAGGAGGATCACAGTGTCATTTTCAGCTCCGTAGATGTTACATCTGAGCTATTCCGTGTATTTCAAATGCCATGGAGCTTCTGCATGGCTAAGAACATATTTGAATTGTTCAGACGAAGCGACACGCAGTAACGTTCCTCAGCTTTTGCACAGGCTGTATTCCTTGTTACTGAGGTGAGGGAGATGCCTCTGCCAGCTTGAGCTGATTTACTGTTCAGTGTCTTTCCAACTCAGATTAAACAAATAAATCCTAATGAATGCACCACCCTCACTCTAAACACTGCTTCTGCTTTCAGTGCTTTCAAGTGTTTTCAATTGCTTCATTCTCCTCCTAGGAATGTTTGTAGCTCCAGTGTGAAGCTATGACTTTGTATGCCAGTCCTACAGTGCCAACATTGCAATGGTGACAAAAGTTAAATGGGAGCCAGAGATGGACCTCGTTATACTGTTCAGTACATTGGAAGCTTCCAAAAGTGCTAATAAATGAAAACAACAGGACTATAATCTCATCTCAGCAAGATTATCACTCGTTGGTTTATTTCCTTCAGAAAGTCAGTATTTGAAATAACATCTTCTCAAAAGTTAACTTCTAAGAGATCTAGGGACTCATGAACATGTTGTTACTTGGCATTCAGACCTGATGGCCTTTCTAAAGCATCCATATAATCACCCATCTAACTCCTCTTCTAATAATTCCAAGCATCATTTACATTTGCTACAATACTGGCAATCAAAAAAGAAGCCAATTTTCTTCTGGTAGTATTTACAGCACAAGTAATGGCTCATCCTATATATAACCATAGCTTTCACCAACTGTACAGCAGCAGCAGCTGATACAAAACCCCTTGGAAAAAATGGACACAAAATCCAAAGACAATCCATCCTAATTTTGAGAATAGAGCTTTGGGTTCAAAGAACCATTTCTAAAGCTAGCTAAAAAGACAAAGGAATAACCTTTCAGCAGAACTAACGCTGAAGTAGCCACGTGATAAAAAATGAAAATGTTTTGCCAAAAATTGTGTTAACAAAAAATTCAAAAAAATTACTAATAAATGAAATAAATAGAAGCAAATAAATAAAAACAATAAAAATTATTTTTAAATGGAGTTCTTTTTACAATAACAGGCTTAAATACTTGCACTTGGCTTAAGGTTGGGGAGAAAGCATATTGCTTACAGGTTCTGAAACCCATCTGCTCCCCAGAATGTAAAAGCATGTACGTTTCCTATATGTGCAATACTGTTACAGATTCGTGCTGTAGAAATACAGTATTGAAAGTTTTTCCTTTCTTCTTCCAATTAAACATTTAAACCAATCAGGATGACAGAAGGTGCACATTAGACAATATTTCTACCACTGAGGAAAAGCTATTGAATAACAAGATCCAGATGTTCAACCAAAAAGAAGTTTATCATCCTCAGAAACCCCCAAATTGTGTCTGATGTTTTGTACAAAGATTGTCTAATTTGCTAATGTGCATTTTCTTGCTATGTGAGAGAAAAAAGCACACCTGTCAAGAAACCTGTTTTCCACATGCACTGGAATGACATCTGTAGCGGCTGAGCGTCAGGGAAATCCAGCCACCAGTAAATTACTGTGAATGGGTCTTGCTTTGTACAACTTCCTTTGGAAAGCATCAAGGTGCACAGAATAAACGTGTCTTATTTACTTTTCTGCAGCATCTATAGTTAGATTTGAGGGGAGAAAATTGCTGAGGATGCTTTTTGAATAATGAATACATAGGTTGTTTTACATACTTAAGTTTTCATCTCTGGGAGTTTAGGAGGAACTGAATTCTTTGGTACAGCCCCAGGGCTGGATAGTCTGCTTCAATAATTAAGTTCATTAACAACATCTATGGAATGGCAGCTTCAGAACTGTCCTGGTGAAGTTCCCTTTTTGTTATCATCGCAAAAAGTCCTGCAATAGAAACCTAATTCTCTACTAAATCTGCCAGTGTAGTCCTGAGAATCTACTGAGGAGTCCTGTTTTCTCTACCAAAATCTGTCTTTGAGTCAAGGTGAGTTTTTCCAGTGATGTTTTGAAATTTGCAAGCTTCAGTTTTAAGGCCTCAGGAAGAGAAGGGGAAGAGAAAATACCAGGCTCAGTAATGACTACTCAAAAGCATGCCTCAGTCAACTCAGCTACTGTGTACAGAAAATACAGCAACATCTGGCTCTAATAAATCTTTCTATGAATGCATTATGCTTTTAATCAATTATTTTTATCACATCATCTACATATTGCCATTAAAATGATGACCACTGCAGACAGTGATGAACATGACTACAGCTGCTAAGAGCTTATGCTCCAAGGAAACGGCCAGCACATGAAAGAAAGAAAATGACCCAGAGACAGACTGATGAAGGCCCTGATATAAAAAAATAACATAAAGTAGATGGACATTTCTAGTGGTGAGTGATGGAGTTTTGAAACTTTCCAAACTCCATTCTCTCAGCAGCTGAATTAAAGGCTTATTTTTCACTGTAACATAAGAGGAACTATTTCCACCAAGCCTGTATCTGATGACTGCCATCTGCTTTTGTGACGATCTCAGGAAGATTCATAGGGTCTTTCTGTCACTGACATCTGAACACACCTTTTCTTTTTTTTTTTCCATCTGAATACAAAAGTCTGGAGTAGGAGCCTTCTGAAGATGAAAGTTGATAAAATGCTGGAATTAAGAATACCTTCTAATTATCATAAGGTATATGGTTTGTCATATTAATACCTTTCTTCTCATAAAAACTGCTGAGATGTTAAACTTTAAAATGTTATGCAGGTAATGCACAAGTGAATTATTTTACTTATTTTCCATATATTGCAGCTGAATAGCAGTTCACTATAGTAATGGTTGAAAATTGCTTACTATTTAATACAGGGCTGTTCTAAACTTTCCACCTGCTGACTCCAATGCTTTAAAATTACTATACATCAAAGTGGTGGCCAAAATATTGGGTAATTTGGAAAACAGGTTCTTAAGACAGAGGTCAGCTCCCTACTCAAATGAGTTTATATCACCTTTTTCTAATGTTTTTTTCACAAATTCAGAACTTAAATGATGGTAAATTACATGTATTTTCCTCATACTGGAAGACATGCTAAAAAATAGTTGAGGTAAATGCAGAGAATCAAGGCATGAGAAAATGACACCTAAAATAAAATATACCTTTCAATTAACCTAGGAACTGTTCAACTGAGGTTAGCAAGTCTTCCAAGTGGCAGAGCAGGTCGTGATGATGTAACCTAGGTGATAGGATGTTGCAGTCTATCAGTATTGTTTTTCCAGGAGCACTGTGAACATACCCTGCTCTTCGCCTGAACCCAGGAATGTTTTGTCTGAAACTCAAATTTATGACTTTGATCTAAGATTTTAAACACGCACCTTTACCTCAGACCTCACTTATGAGCATTCAGTAGGTAGGGAGAAGTTAAGGAAATGCAGCCGTGCGTTCTGCATGACTGAAGCCATTCTGGCTAAGAGAAAGGTAACACTGAGTCCCTTGGTTTTCTAATCTATAAAACTCAATCTCCCTTGCTCACATGAACTACTTGGCTTTTGTAAGCTCTTTAAGAGCTTGGTGGCGGAGCTGAGATACAGAGAAAGAGGAACAGAGTAAAAGAATTCAAGAATAACGTGTGATGAAGCCTTAAGAGGCCTCAAGAGGTTCCTTCTGCAAAGAATACATGCAGGCTCTACAGTGGGATGGCTCAGGCAATTCCAGGTAACAATTTCTTCTTGTTGTCAACACTCCCTGTATTATTGTAAATTCAGTTCAACAATTGAGGGGTTGATAAAAAAAGAGAATCAACCCGTAGCTCCTCTGCATCAATTCTTGATGAACCAAAGATCACCCTTAAAAAGACATCTAGTCTAAAGGGATTCACAGGCATGAGCACGTAGCCATTGTGTGCACGAGCAGCCAAGCACTGAGCTATGTCCTTCCTGCCTTCCATGGCCATGGCATCACTCTTCAGATTCCCTCCTCAGAGCTAACCTACCACTTCAACCATACGACTGAGATGAAAGGACAAGGAAGGTTTGCTGATTCCACAGTGCAGATGCAATGCATCTTTACACAGCCGTGGCACATAATACAGAGGTCATGAGCACCAAAGGCCCAGAGGGGATACAGACATTGGAGATGTGAGGAGATGAGGACAGACATCCTAGGTACACTCCACTTTCCCTCCAAACCCAATGTAGAAAGTGCTGCACTTCCTACTTAGTTTGAACAGAGATGATTTTGTCCAAGTGAAAGACTTCTCCTCACTTCTATTCATCGAAGTTTTGGGATGCTTAATTTGTTCAGCCCTTTTTTTAACATATTTTTAAACTCTACACAACACAGAACAACAACCATCTTGAAAGCAAAATATCCACAGAAACAGTTCTTACACATTTATACTTAATTACATCAACAGAATAATAAAGATCAGTTACACAAAACATGACAATTCACACCTATCTATGAGGAGAGTCAAGATCCCACTGCGAGGTCAAGAAGAAGTGACAACTTACTAATATGCCACTGGAGTGCTGTGGCTTGGTAGAAGAATGCAATCTCTAGCAGATAATTTTCTTGCTCTACTAGTCTTAAATTAAACCTTTAACACAATTTTAATGTATTTTTGTAATGTGAGAAAAAGAAGTGTCTTATGTCAGAGAAGAAGAGAATGGTTTAACAAACTGTCTGAGCCAATGCCTTATTTTATAAGGTTTATCTTGTTGCCAGGATCTCATATAGAATGTGAAAAATAAAAAAAAAATATAGAACAGAAAATGCCTTTAAGTTAAAAAATGTATCTGGATAAACAACTGCTGTCTATCTTTGTTAATGATGCTATAATCAATTACAGTTGCTGAATTACTTGTTTTCATAATATTATAACCCAATTGTGCTTTGAGGTCCTGTAAGTCTGCACTCGAAAGACACAAATCTAGGTGGAGACAGAATCTGTCTTATTCAAAGAAATCCATATACAAGTGACTAGACATATGTGGGGTTTTTTTCTGTATAAGGAAAAATACTTCCCACTTCTGCTTTCAAGGTGCAACAGAATCACTGAAATTAAAACAAAACAAAAACCCAACAATAACAAAATCCACACCTAAAGCAAGCAAACAAAAAAACCCAACACTGAAACAAGATAAAACCCACAAAAGAAAATGTTATACCTATTTCAGGGACCTTTTTATCCAGAATACAAGGGAAATAAAAAAATTAAAAAACATTAGTAAAAGAATAAAATGCAGATCTTGTAGAACAAATTCCTGGAAAATATCTGCATCTTCTTTTCACTATGCAATGGCTTTTTCTGACAGCACATTCAGAACTGGATAACAAATGCTACAGTAGAATATTGCATCACTCTTTTCAGAGACTTTTTCAAAATCATCCTGGCATACAATACACAGTAGGAGCTTTTAAACGGATACTCTCAAAGAAAAACAGTAACAAGAACATTAATTTTATACTAGAACTATTTTTATCTTGAGTATTTTCCCTCTTTCTTAAATCACTGAAAAACAGTTGAGCTTACAGCAGATGAGACAGCAGGCAACGAAAACAGATGTGGATTTGCTATGATAAACTAAAACTCCTCAAAAATTCTACAATATTCCCTAAGATATTTTTTTAATAAATTAATGTCTAAACATTAAATCCCTAATTATGATGAAGCACTCTTTCAGAAAGTCTTGCATACAGGAATTGACAGTTATCTGCTGGGTTAGACCCTCACAGTAATCACTGCATTCTTGTTTGCTTCACCAGCCAACGTAGCTGCATTCACAGTTATCTGATAATGTATCCATACAGGACAGGGAAACTTTAGCTTCGTAATTTTCTTAATCTTCAGAATTCTTCTCCTGTTACAGATATCATGACATTCAAAACCACAAAATACAAAAACTTAACAACTGCACTGAGGAACGTGAGACCTTCAGAATGTAGCTGCACTGGATCAAAGCAGAGGTCCCATCCAGCCCAGGGTCCTGTCCTTGTCATCAACCAAAAAAGGCAAGTATGAAACAGTACACCGTATGGTCTGAACACTCTCTCTGTGAGGACAAAGATCTACTGGACTAAGTTAAGCCTAGGTTATCATCTGGCTGCTTTGGGAGCTCCCAGTGTCCCTCCAGGCAGTGCTCTGTTCTAGGCATCATTCCTTTGGTCTTTCCCCGAAGGAAACCTCAACCATAACAAAGCAATCCAGCACACTCTTCAGCCCCAGGGACCACAGTGTGACCACATCTACTTTATTTGCACTTCTTGACACTTCTTTCTCAAATAAGGAGACTTCTAGAAGAAAGGCAGGTATTAGCCTGGTGTGATCCTTTAGGGGAGACATGAGCTCCAGGTTCTCAGCAAAACCTCACAGTGCTCTGGATTCCCCTGCCCCGACTCCCACTGGTGATTACTGAGCTAAATGGTGGTTTGAAATCTAGTGATGGATGTTCCAAATTAGTAGGTTTATGACTAATGTTTTCAGATATTTTAAATACTCAAACCTTTTATTCAAGAACTACATTTCTCTCTTTTTTTTTTTTTACCTTGTAGGTGAATTGCAGGTGCATTTTACAGCTATAATTTACCTATTTTACAGCTATAGTACTGAGAAGAACTCACTGTTCAGCATCATCCAAGAAACATACACAAAGTTTGCTTGCTGTTTTTATTGTCACCACATGAAAAACTAAAATATGACAACAACTTCAGTGTGATTAAGAATAATTCACAAAATGTGAATTATTACAGCAGTGTCTTTGTTGTGTGACAGTAAAAACATGACTGAGTACTTTGCATTCCCAATATTAAAGTTTGAAGTTTCTAGACTCGACTTTTAGCTACTATGTACCAGACTGAGTTCCACCATCTAAGACTCTGAAAGCAGAACTCCTTCTTCAAGAAAGCCTAAGAACTCACAGGATTTCATTTCCTTGGAATTTCTACAGGAAAATCCATTACTGATGTGATCAACTGCTGCCTTCAGAGCAACCTTATAAGTAAATGACAGTTATCTGTCAATGTCTGTGTACTGTTTAGATAATGAGTTGCAGTATTCCAGTCAAGGGGCAGTCATCCAATTGTACCATGTACTTTCTCAGTTAACTATTCCACCTGATTTTGCAAAACAACTGGAAGGAGCATTAAATTGTCTATGGCAGAGCAAAAGGTTAAGCATTACAGAACAAAAACATTAATGGCTCTACATCAGCACTTATAAACAATGAGTGGAGAGGGGTTAAAAAAGCATCTTTCATCCTGTTTTACTGAAACACTTGATAGTGCTGTTCATTTAACAGCTGCTTTAAAAAAAAAAAAGAGCATGGTTTTATTACTGAATTAAATCTAAAGTATTTCTTATGGAAAGAATCTATGTAAGACCCAATCTTACGTCTTTCTCCATACTGTTTGGTTTCCTACACTGCAAAAAAAGGTACAAACACAGTACTGCAACCAAATCACATAATGTATGTGGCAAATAAGCAGTAACACTTGGATATTTTAAGTGAATACATTCTATTCCACAGAACATTCACTTCATTTTTAAAATTTTTTTTCAAATAAACATCACAAACCTTAACTCATATCCTGATATTTAAAATTTCTTAAGAGCTATTGTTAGCTGGCCATCCTCTCAGCAGGAGGTTGGACTAGAGGACCTCTGGAGATATCTTTCCATCTGATAATCTTACTATTTAGTACCTGTTAGGAAGAAGACATTTCTCCTAAGAAGCAATCAAATTCATTTATAACACTGAGCAGAAAAATATAATAAAATCCTAATGGCTAGTTCCTGGAGAATGAAGTGACAGAAAGAACAGGATGAGTATAGCATAATGCATTGGGACTACAGCAGCTTCATAACCATTAAGCTGAGAAATGTTCACCTTCATGTTCCAGCGCACTACCCTAGAACCACAATTCTGTACTTATCGACCTTGTGAAAGAAGATGATGATTTCTAAAAGTATTTAAAATAATGGAAACTGATAACTTTTCTAGATATTTATGATTTATAATGGTATTTTAGAATGATTTATTATGATATTCTGGGATTATTTAGATGTGTTTGTGTTTATCTTCAGCTCAAGTACTGAAACGTTGCCTCGGTTTCTCTGTAGACTTTCAATCGGCTAAATGAACCTAACAGCAACTATTTTAAATTATTCATTTTGTTTTAATCTTTCATTGCTTTGGAGAACAAATCAGAAATAGGCGGCTTCAACTTACGATGATCCTCTAAATGACACACAACATGAACTGATGCCACTGGCAATAAAACCTTTATCTCTACCCTGAGCACCTTGAGAGGACAAAGAATTGGCAGCTCATCTCATCAGAGAAACATGAAAAAGACTAAGAAGTTTTGAGTTAAAAAGGAACATAGTAACCCAAAGTTCAGACCAGGTATTATCAGCTTTGAGAATGGCATCACTGGAAAAGAGATGCCAAAGTACAAATGCATCAAAACCACATTGGTACTAGAAAACTCCAGATGAAGTTTATCTCACCAGACAATGCAGAATATTCAACATTTACACCATGGAGATGTGTTGCACATACTGGATTATTGTATTAAACCTGTTCTGAGACTTAAAATCTCTAACTGCAGCTCAGTAGCATTCATGGCCCTGTTTTTTAGTAAAATCTCACCCCAGCTTTAACTCACAAATATCAGAAAAGAGACATTAGCATAATGAAGACCTTTTTAAAGTCAATCAACATCTGTCCCTGGCAGCACCATAGATAGATTTTTGCTTAGGTACAGTATCTTCTGCTAAAAATGTATGTTTTCCCCTCTTGACTTCCAGTGCAGCATTCACACTTGAGTGGACCTATTTGGGCTCTTCCATTGAGAGCATTGGGCAGCTCCCACCATATACACTTGGCATCTGCCACAGCTCCAGGGGCCAAGCAGCCAATACACCTCAGATACACCCACAACACGAATGGCACAATCTTCCACAGAAAAGTAAAGGATCAGAAAACATATCATACCTGATGAGTTCTGTAAAAATACCTTCTTCAAATTTTGTGTCTGTAGGTGAGAACGTCAGAGATGCAGAAAGTTCATGATGCTGTTTGAATACCCTGCTAAACATGTTTAGGTGTGAAAATAGTACCGTGATGTGAGATGAAGCTAATAAACAGAAAGGCTGCCTGTCTGAAAGGAAAAGTTGGGACTGTTCTACTTTTGCTCAGTCTTTCCATATGATTTGCATCTAAGAGTATCTATTAAAAACCCTGTTGCTTTTCTCTTTGATCTAAAGGTGTCAAAGAAGCATCTGTTATAACACACTGCTTATTATTTCAAAAGTCTGAATCTCCTTTGAATGGAAAATCAGATAGGATGACATATTTTCTTTAATGTATGACAAAAATGTTGTATATTAGGAATTAAAGAGATCAAGACAATTGACAGGAAGACTACAAAGGAGTGGTAAATCAATAGAATGAATGAAATGTATGAAAAGGAAGAAAAAAATACCCACCATTCTGCCTAAACAAATGTGGCAGTTAATACAGCAGGGAAGAACAGAGTAAGACAAGACACAATAAAAAAGTGACTGCAATATTAAAGAATGAAGACCTTTGTGGCTATCAATTAATGGACTAAGTTCATTATCCAAACCAAATCACAGTATTTATTTTACTTGTAGGAGTCCAGATAACACAAGAAAGCCAAACGTATCCAAAAATTACCAGGAGTTCTTGTAGAACTAGATTATGGGACCAGGGAGGGTTTCTTGATGAAACTGAATGAAGAATGGACACAAGGACACAGACATGACTGTCACAAGCCAATATGCAGGGGAGAGGATACACCATTACAAGCAGTGAGAGCTTAGAAGGCTTAGCTATTAAATCCTAAGAACACTCAGACAAAATTTTAAACAGAAAGCTTAAATGACAGCTCATAAAATAATATCAAAACCATATTAAAATTCGTCCCTGACATCCTCCAGTGTCCAAGAGGTTTCTCCCAAGTGCCTTAAACGACTCTGAAGTTTAAATCCCATTAAGAGGCACTGGAGAAATGTTGCTGGAGAAAGGCCTCGGTCTCAAAAGCCTATTTCTAACCCCCTAAATTAGTGCACATTTGTCACTGATGCCACTTAGATACAAAAAGAAGCTCTAAAGGTGATCCTTACCTCTTCATGACACCTTGCATGTATAGCCTTACATAGGGTCCAGTACCGAGATGATGACAATTAGGATTAGAATATTGTGCTGTTCACACCACTCCCATCACTCCAAGGAGTAAATCTGGCATACTGTCAGCTCTCATTCAGTTGGAAAAAAATAAAAGCCCAAAACCCAGGAATTAACCTTCCTAAATTGGAAACACATTTAATTTGGAGGTTGGAAAGGGAAGACAAGAAGAAATAGCCCAGTGTGAACATTCTCATATTTTTCTATTTATATGTGTAACTAATAAGATGAGTCCACTTGAAAAAGTGTCTCCATTCCACTGCTGTGGCTGCCTGACATAAACAACAGATATGCCTGCTCTCTGCTCATCTTTCCTCCACTCACTCAGTACACGTTGTGCCTGTCCTCCACTGCTGAGCAGTCATTTGAAACGTGACCTAAAATTGAACAGCCTGCTTTGAAAAAAACCTCCCCCAAAGCACACTCATGTAAATATAAGGAATATAGGTTTTTCTTCCATTACATCAAGACCTAGATAGTCCACCTACAAACTAATAACCACACTGTCCTATGGAAAAATAAATAAACCTGAAGATACCAGGCAGAACACTCCCAGGATAATTGAAGATTTTTTTCCTTCTTGTACATTTGTCAACAAGCAGGATTATTGAACAAAATAAGTTTCCTTGACAGAATGATTTCAGCTTTTGAGAAAATGTATTCTGTCAACAAGACAGAGTAAGGACTTGACAAAATAATATGTCTGAACCACTGAAGTGTTCTCAGTTTTCTTCTCAAGCATAACAATGAGAAGTCGTGTGTGTGCGCAAAGTAAAAAGTAACTCTTTTGACATTATATGCATGTTTTCTCCTCAGGTGTCAAAGACAAGGTCTGGCAACCTCTCTAATGTCTTCATATAATGAGCTATGGCCAGAAACGATGTCGTTTACAGAGACTGACCTCAGGACCTTAGAGAAAGTCCCTTCTAAGCCAAGCGATTCGCAGAGAATTAAGCACCAAAACCAAAGGACAGTAACAGCCACAGTATACAAAAAGTTTATCCAAACCAAAGCAGAACTAGCTGAGTATCGCCCAGGAAAACAATTGAGGCTGAGAAAAGTCAGAGTTCAGCTCTTGTCCCAAAAATTGTCTGGAGGTAGTGGCACTCTTGGCTTAACCACAACTCCGTGCTCTGTATCAGAAGCCCTGTTGCTGCAAAACTGCTGGTAAACTTTCATACTGCTACAGCTAAATTTCCTTTTGGGAGAATATTCGCTGAAAAAGCTACGGGGGAAAAGGGAAAAAAGCAAAGTCTCCAAGTATACGCTTCCTACTCTTACTGGTTTTACTGAATTCAGCTTCTCAATAAGGGATTTCTGGCAGTAAAAACATCCAGCACAAACTTCTAAATCAAAGCTGAGGTTTAAATATTTCATTCTTGTCCCCAGGATCAGATCAATAGTGGATGCAGATAATTTACAGATACCGATATAAAAGCGCACTGATAGAGTCAACACCCGAGAGAAGCTAATAAAGAGGCGAGGAAAAAAAAGAAGACCATTATTTACAATATGCTTTTGCCTGCCCTGGAATGCAGTCACCATCAACATTTTTCACTGGGATTTGTGCTGCTGGATATACACTACTTCCTCACGAGTTCCAGTGAAGGGAAGAAAAGAATAAATAAATAAAATCAGAAAGCAGGCGTTATGTCTGTCAGGTGTAAACAGGATACCCCCCATTTACTATCTTTACAAACAACTTCCCAGGAAATTACCTTCCACAATTGAATTACCCAAACCAATTTTGATACTCAACGTGGAAGTTCTTCATGTTTATTTGTGGTGCTACAGGGACCAACAACATATTTCAAGAGCCTCTCTCCAGACTCTCAGTTTCTTGTCAAAAGTTATCGATTCCTCCGCTGCTACCTTTGTTTTGATGCTAACTAGGCATTTCCTCTTGCCCACATGCAAACCTGCCTTGAGATTGTGTTTCAAGTCTGATCATTTTTATTCTTTTTTTGGCACGTTCTGTACTTGCTAATGAAACAGTCAGAACCAAAACAAAATATGTCTTTCCAGAAATAACCCGGCTGTGGTGCAAGGACCATTTACAGAGACCTCAGTGTATTTTTCATGTCTTATACTTTGCAGAACTAATTGGATCAAGTAATAAAATGATGGCAGGAACACGTGGCATCAAAATCCAGGTACAGTGTGCTTGACCACTGGGGGACAAAGTCTTGATATTAAGTTTTGCTTTCAGCAATCTTAGGAAAGCCTATGGCTTGATCAAGTTCTGGGATGCCATTTTCAACGTCAGGCACTGGCGAAAGTGTCTCAGCTTTACCAGCTGACTACAAGAGAATTTAAAGTTTCTCTTTTTGGAGCAAATCCGTAATAGATTTAGGAATTCTCCAATGCATATAGCATTAAAAAAAATGTAGATGGCAGGACAACATTGTAATACTAGCAATTCAATGTAAGATGTGTCAAGCTGTACTTTTCTAATTGCATATATGATACACTGGGGTAAATTCAGTGTGTGCAACTGGAATGAGTGGCTGTATGAAGTGCTAGTGAGTGTGCAGTAACTGCTGTGTGGAGTATGTACACAACAGATATATTCTACGTGCTAAAACAATTTGTGTTTTATTTTCATTCTTTAGCTGTCTTTCTTACAGGGTGATAAGTGAAGGATGTGTGCATACAGAAGAGTTTCATGGTTTCCAGTGTTACCTCTGAGAATGGGGTTCTTTTTTTTCCTGCTTTGTCTTTCCCTTTGTTCTGCTGGGGCAACGGGGCCAAACCCAATGCTAAAACAAAAACGTTGCACCAATGCTCAGAGGTAAGAAGTCATGGTCATCACCTCGTATGAAGAAAATGTGAACAACTTCCTGGAATGACTGGTTTTATACTGGACTTTCTGGTAGAAAAATGTTACGGTTAGAGTTGCTTTCATGACAAAGTATTCAATAAAAACTTGCATTTTCTGTTGAAAGGCTAATAAACCTTTGTGTCTCACGTTTCTATGTCCCCATATGGCATACTGAAAATTCTGCTCATACATCTGGAAGAACAGAAGTCAAACATCTCTTAACACCCACATTTCAACACAAATAGAATGTGGGCAAAAAGAACTTACATTGTCAGCACTGAATGACTGAAATGGTCAAAATGCAACTAAAACAGAGTCAAAATAACATAGCCAAAGAAATCAGTCAGGGAAATTTCAACAGTTCACCAAGATATTTTTCAGATACTTGAAAGCCTCATGGAACTAAGCAGAAGAAAAAGACTGGAGGGTGTCGGGGTGCTGTGAAGTCACCAACAAACTAGAAACCAGAGAAGAACCCATCTTTACTGAAGACATTTTTGGTCCAATTTCTGCCCTTCTGTAGTTTGAAAAAGATCCTTCAGGCTCAACTCTTAAAAAATACACCCAATTCTGCTTTTCAGTCTGAGAGAAAAGATTATTCCCAGTTACACAGAAATCTGAATTAGTGAAGATGCTACAACTTTTTCAAAACCAGAGTGTGCAAACATATGTAAATACAGACACAGACTCACCACTATATGTATAAAAGTAGTGAGTGTATGTGTGGTGTATGTGTTTGAGTGTGTATGGTATGTACATAGACACATATGCACACACACAGTGCCCTAAAGCAAACATGTGTTTATGTCTTTGAAAGAACATGTATGTATGGATAAATGTATATCCAGAAAGGTCCTTTTCCTGACTTTTTAATTCTTCCTGAAGTTTAGCATCCTGCAACCACATCCTCAAAGTAAAAAGACCTGATGAATTGCTAATTCAGTAAATGCATGTTATAGACTGTTCTTGCATACAGGATGTGACATCTGAACAAAAATAAAAAGATTTTTAAGAATGTTTATAACTTTTTACAGAAACATTTTGAAGCTTGCTAAAATATTAAAGAAATAAATGCCATAGAGGAGCACTAGGCTCCTGTGCCAGTTTTCTGTGGTTGTAAATTTCCCTTGAGGTCCCGTCAGTGGCACGGAGGCACTCTATGTTCTTAAAGCCCCCAGGATCCTAGAATTTAAGATCAAAGATCTTTTAAAAAAACAGCAGGTGCTAGAATCTTTTAATATATACAGTGTTGGAGACATTAAAACACACCCACCAAAACCCTAGCTGCTCTTCACCCTACCCAGCTCACAAATCCCGGGAGCAAGTTAATCTTTGACACAGCCTCGAGCTACTTTTATTGTAAGAAGTTAAGCAAAGAAGGGTGTACAACCTGCCACATACCAGTCTGGAATGTAGAGTGGTTTGAACTACAGCAAGCTACAGCACACATTAAGATTTCTATTAAAAATAAATAAGAGCTTCTCAACATTTTCTCCTTAAGAGGGAAGAACAAAGGATACAGACACAAAAGTGAATATTAATCTTCCAGTTTAGCTTTGTACTAGGGTATGCCACAGAGCAAAGGGAAATAAGATGAGCTAGTGCAATCAGCTGAGTTTATCCTGGCACATGGGTGGCTTCTTATCATTCCGATCAAAGGCTGCACCTTCCGGGAGCAGACCATGGGCTGGGGGTGATGCTCCCTAGAAGCTGACATTGCCACAGCACACACATCTAACCAATTGTGTGCTTTCACGCAGAAGCCCTTTGAAAAGTCCCTTCTGATTGACTGAATGCTTCTAACTATACATTCCGAAGCCTGAATATACAGTCTGGAACTTCTGAGTTTCCTTCCATTTGTTTGCAATTTATTTCCTTTTGTAGTCGTAGCACATCTCTTTATTTTCAGACTACAGGGCAAGAATTCTCCCCCAGCATAGCACTCATAAAAAAACCAAAACAGAACATAACCTCCTCTAAATCTTATAAATTTTAAAACAAACAAACAAGTAAAAACCAGAGTAACTGGAAATCCAATGCTACAAATCAAAAACAGCTTACCAGTTATCTATGAAAGTCTTAGACACACTCCAGATGGACTGAATTATTTTACATAATGCATTCTCCTCATACCATCCCCTACAGAGTAGACAAAACCATATATTAATAACTAAATGTGGTACAATTTCTCCAATCAGAATTGTCAGGGTTGGAAGGGACCTTAAAGATCATCTAGTTCCAACCCCCCTCCCACCAGATCAGGTTGTTGAGAGCCCCATCCAGCATGGCCTTAAAAACTTTCAGGGATGGGGCTTCCACCACCTCTCTGGGCAACCTGTTCCAGTGTCTCACCAGCCTCATGGTAGAGAACTTCTTCCTAACATCTCATCTGAATCTACCCACCTCTAGTTTTAATCCATTCCCTCCAGTCCTACCACTACCTGACATCCTAAAAGATCCCTCCCCAGCTTTCTCGTAGCCCCCTTCAGATACTGGAAGGTCACAATAACGTCTCCTCGGAGCCTTCTCCTCTCCAGACTGAATAACCCCAATTCCGTCCTCATAGGAGAGGGGCTCCAGCATGTAGAACAATCCCTATGCTACCAATAACTGTTTAATGTACTTTTTTAGTCCAATGTTGTGCAGCATCCATGACATGTCTATGCTACACAGACACAGCACCTAGTGAGGATTAGTAGATCCATAGGAGAATTTTTCATCACGTGTAAGGAATAAAATAACTGACAGAACATTAAATAATAAAAACTGCTCTCTAATAAGAGTGTTTCTCTGAGGTGCTACCAACATGCAATACAAAGCAGAGCATAATAGGACACTCATTCAAAAAACAGCAACCTGTCCTGGATTATACAAAATCTCTATGTTTCCAAAATTTCAACATACAATAAACATAAATCCTATTCTTTTACTCCAAGGAGAGGAACACTTGCATGCAACAGTCCTCCCCACAGTCTCAACGTGACAGCCAAAGATACCAGACACTGTATGCATCCTCTACAAGAGAAACTGGTTTTCTCCAGAAGCTGGGAACAAAACCTCTCCCTCTGAGTCTCTCAAATAGATGAGGCAGGTATTTGAAAAGGAGATTTATTCGAATCAGAATTGTTCAGCACTCCAACAAACATTAGTAAACTGCAGGCTCATGATGTCAAATTAAAACAACGCTACACAGCCAACTGAAGTTTTAGGGACAATGATCCAAACCGCGCATATCACTCACCTGAAATACAAGGGCTCTCAGTCTGTGAAGGATTTATCCTTGGGCAGCAAATCGATCCAAGCAGAGGGTCCCTGGCTGCAAACCCACTGCTCCCGGGAATACTGTCTCAATCTGCCCTCCAATGGGGCTCCATTTCTGCCCTAGTCAAATTTGATCTGGTCAGCACTGAGAAATGTCTCGTGACCAAGGTGGTTCATCGGCTGAAGGCTTTGTCTGGCAACTGAAGGGCCCTGCCTTTCCTCCCTTCCACCGAGGTGAGTGCATTACCAGTCACCCCACAGCTGGGCTGCCTGACCCCCAAAATGTGGCTTCCAGTTTAAACTCTTTCAGCAGTTGAGAAGTTTGGGCCTTGGTCAGGGTGGGTGTGCCTGCCATACCACTTGAGCTAAGAAAGAGCCCTGAAATCCTCTGAACTGACTTGAAAAAAATATATGTTATTTTAGAAAGTCTACAAAATATGAAGAAAATATATTTTATTTCAGTCTTTCTGTTTGACAGCTTTTCTGAGCTGGCCATCTGCATTAGTTCTGCACGCCTGCCAGCTGACAAGTTCTATTTGTTGAGCAGATAATTGTAGCTGTTTTATTTTCCCAGTAACACACTATCACAAAACACAAGAGCGTTCTGCTTAATTTAGATATGTTCTTCAATATACAGAGGGCAGTGAATAATAGTGAAAACTGTTTTGCCTGACAAGCAAAGCATGAATGTGTCACATCAAATACTTGGTCTTGCTCAGTGTTCCTTCGGAACAGATAACATTTAGCTTTCATATTTTACAAGGAAGACTTGCAAAGATAGCTCTTAATAGGTTATCTTTCAGGTGCAACTTTTTAAAAAGTTTTTCTCTTTTTTTTTAAACTTTATTTGGTTAAGTCTCTAAATCTATAATAAAATAAACATTATAAATGGCAACTTTTAAACAAAAAGAATTTGAAAATTCAAGGTGTATTACATCACAAGAAAGTTATGGTCTTACGGTCATAAATATTATCCCTTTCCAAATACAGGTATACTTTAAAGGAGCTACTTCAGTATCCATACTCCTAGGGATGAGTTTTAATTACATTCTGTTTAGGTTATATCGCTTTCTAGATTTGATGGTTTTGCCAGGTAACTTAGGAGGAGTGTAAAGATGGCAAATTTGCAGCCGCCTCATTATTCAGAGAACCAGTCAGTTGGTGATTTCTTCTGTCACCAAAATTCACAACTGAGGTCTCGAAGAGTCCTGTTCCATAGTCATCTGCCTGAACCAACAGAGGACACGCCTTACAAGAACCAGTGCAAGGGCAGCAATGACCTCACCTCAGCTGGCTTTGGTGCCCAGGAACTCCAGGCACCACAGCACACAATGCCTCTCCTGTCCTGAGTGACCACCATCACAGATCGAGCCCGAAGTCAGGGACTAAATGAACTCAATGGACATTTTGTGGTCATTTAACAGACATCTGACCGGGGTGTACTGAGGTCATGAAGTCTTTTGAGTGCTGTTCCACAGTCACTAAGCCAGGCTTACTCCTGACATTTCCCTTGCCATTTCTTAGGCATTTCAGAGACTTTGCTTGTGCTTTACTAGTATTTGCACAAGTTTAGATAAACCATTTGAGGAAGTTAAGTTAGCCTTCAAATGGTATCTTTTTCCACAGGGTTAGTTTTTAGATAATAAGCTTCCTGAGCCCCCTTGCCACACGATGGCATAAATGCCAATGCAGCACAAGATAGGAACACACGTGATTGGAAGCGGTGGACCCTGCAAACTGGATTTACATCACTTTACATCTCCATTTATAATCAATTCTGAGAAAATGATTTTCAATCAGAATGTGAAAAAAATGATTTTTTAAAACGTTTTGAAATTTACTGTAGAAGTATTTAAGTTGAAACAGAAAACTGTCTGTATTTGCAGAGTACTTAAGAACATCAGACTCCTATTTACTCCTGGGATTTCCTGAGGACCATGATAGAAATAATAGAAATATGCTAGTTTCAGGGCAGGAAGGGTTCAGATTCTATCATTTGAGGGTAGTTCAATTGCACAGTTTAAGATACAGGGTGGGAAAACATTGAAAACATGACACCTCAGTGCACAGGTAGACTGCAACATCCCAGTTTTGTTTATCGGAATCGAAATACAATCGATACTGCAATGAAACACTTGCACTGCTTCACAGGATGGATATAAAGATCACCCTCCATTTGGGCAGCTCGCTATGATGGTCACTCCTAATGCTATATAAAGCAATTCCTTTTCCTTCAGTTTTGATTACCTATGCTGTATTATCAACAATAGCAGGGATGTCAAGGGGGCATATTCTAGATATTCAATTATTAGAATTTAAAAAAAGGTCTTTAAAAGATGGAGCTGCAAATGTGCAGAGGCATTAAAAAATACAATGGCTTGTCACCTATATGTGGAAATCAATAATTATTCAAGACCACATCCATACTCGTGGGAATTTAAGTCCTGACCAAAATGCGCGCTCTCAGAATTTCTTAAAAAGAGACAGACAAAAAGGACCTGAGCTGTGGGCACTTCACGTGGAGAGAAAAGTAAGACCAACTACAAGAATCAAAATAAACTGCTGCATATAAATGGATGAGGGCAAGGATACAAAATACCACCTACTTTTGGCTAAACTACATCTCACTAACCCAGCTACTCAAGTGCTAAAGATGCTGCCTTAAGCAGCACGCTGCAGGTAAAAGGCTTGGTTTACCAGTGTACTCACCTACTTCACACCAGTTCTATTCCAGTATGACTTGCAGGATCAGTTAGGTATGACTCATTGTTGCCTGACTTCCATTTTGCATTAGGGTAATTTTATTTGCTGAAATGAGGTGACACCACCATTAGAACAGAAATTAGATTCACTATGTATAAGCATTTAGGCTTATGACTTTCTAAAATCAGCAGCAAAATTCATCCCTATCCTTCTGTCAAATACTGTTCCACCCAAACTCTGAATTTATTTTTTTCAAAATACCTTTTAATTCTGTATTTTCTTATTTTTTTCCTTTGTTAATCAATCCTTTAGCTACAAGTGCTATGCTTCTGTTATCCTATTATTTCATCTCCACTGATTAGCAAAGGAAAGTTCCGCTTGAGCTGCAAAGAGTCATTTTTGGTATTTATTATGCAAAACTTTTAATATATAGCTTAGATGTTATTTTTATTAGAATCAAACCTATCACGAGTTAGCACATCAAATACCACTGATGACCAGTTTAACACCTAAAGGCTCTGAATCTTGGAAGGGACTAAAATACAGCAGCAGGCCGGCATGATTCTCCCCTGCACATGGGGTAGGTGTAACAAGTGTACATGGAGTCACATTCAGTACTGGGACTTCAAAAGAAAAAGAAGCCTGTTGAGTAAGCAGTGCCACACTATGCATACACGCACGCGTAAGCACATATGACAACAAAAACCTTCTGTTTATTACCCTTTTTGAAGTTTTTTTTACTTTTTAAGTAATTATTTTAACTTTTCTTTTTGTCTATTAAGGAAGAAGTCAAGTAATTATTTGGCTATTATGGTGTTTAGAGTGAGAAACTGCCCTTCCTTATGGGTGACAAATACAGGGTTAAGATCAGGTTGATTTTCTTTCCCTTTCTGTGTCTCTCCTCCCATTCTTTGCAAAGTGGGTTACTCCTAGTGTGCTTAGAAGCTAATAAATTAAGCCAGTGAATTTAATAAAAATGCCATCTTTCTAAGACAAAAATAGATTTCTCTGAATTCTAGAAAGTAACAGGTGAAAAAGTTAAAAGCACAACACATCAGGGAAAAAATCCAAGCATTTATGCAGTCTTTCAGGACCCTTTTTTGACTGCTTGACTTTTCTCCTCCTGCCTGCTTCTTTTTGTCTATGAAGTTGGGTATCATTGAACATCTAAACAAGAATATCTCTCCCTCCCTACTGAGACATTTTGTCAGGTCAATAATATCTTCTATGTTTAATACATCTTCATTTTTTAATATGCAAACAGCATTAATTGGGAGGAAAATGGGCTGAGATTCGGGAATATTAATGAGATTTTAAAGCACTGTAACTTTAGATTTAGCAGGGTATAAGGTATTTTTAACAAGCTGACACCTTGAATAAGGCCCACTATAAGGCAGAACTGGAAGAGAAACGGGAGATGAGGAAAGCCTACAGGGAACTGAGGGTGATCTGGAACTTCTGCAGAACAAAAAGCATTTCCCTGAGGAAGGGAAACATGTAAAACTACTTAATTTTTCATCTTGTTTTTAATATTTAAAATCAGACTGTCTAAGCCACTTCTAACAAGAAGAGGCCTAATACAACCTAAGTACAGTATTAGCTTAAGACAACAAACTTTGCCAGTTAAATGCTTGGCTCATAACTAGTTTATATTTATTCTCTTTACATAGAAAGTGTCACGTATAGAGGAAAAAGATGACCTTTCCAAGTAACTAAGATAGTACATTTTAATTGCAGAGACATGCAGCCATGGCTTTGTAAATTACTCTGTGTAATTTAATTGATAAAGACTGGCATTTACTGCTTTCAAAAACACAGTAATATACATAAGCAACAAAATGCACTTACACAAATAGAACTACCATAACACTGCAGCAAAATGAAGAGACAGACTAAACAGCACAACTGGAGAGGGACCCTGCCTGACTTTGACAAGGGTAGAGACAGAAAAGGACTTTTCTCTCCCTCTTCCACAGCTGTGTAAAAGGTCAATGTTGTTACAAGCACCAGGCTACCCAAGGGGGATGAGCTAAAAAGGAACTGCAATCACACTTTTAGCTCTATCCATTTTCTGAGACCAGAGAAAAGTCTACAAAGTTATTTTCCAGACTGTTTCTATGAATACTACTGGATTAGATGCTCCCGGTCTTTTCACAGCACAAGGGAAAGAAAGCAGAGACAGGTGGACACAGAGATGGGCACCAGATTGTGCAGCAACATATTGCACCCATTCCAGCAAACCCAGAAATCCAGCTCCCGTTCAATGTACAAGATTGTGCTAGAGCTGTAAAACTTTCAATTCTGATTTATTAAGAACATTCAGACAGCCACAGAAGAAATAAATCTACAAGGACACATGCAAAAAAACTACACAGTTACGTTGTTAAGTATCAGGAATTAACATTCAGAAGTAGCTTTTCTGAAGTTAATATAACAATCACAGTTTTCTTTCTTCTTTGGCTGTCAGCTTGGAAATATATTTAAAATTTTTTTGCATTTATCTAGTGCTTGAAAAGCTGAAAACATAAATATTTGTTTAAAGTATGATGCATATTAATAGGTATTTAACTTAAACCAACAAACACTAGAATAACAGGCCAGCTTTGATTTAAAGCAGTACCATAAATAATCATCAGGACAGAGAATGAGAGCCACATATGTTCCTAGTAGCGTGACAAACTACGAGAAAAAATATTTTGTTGCCATTTAAAGGCACTTCAGAGTATCATCAGAATTACTTTTGACTCAAATGTTAACATCTCAATTTATCCAGAATAAGGCTCTTGAAAACCAAATGTCAACCAAAGCCACGGGAGAAAGATCAGAATTCCCCTTCTTCGCTGTGAGAACTGAGAAGGGAGTCTGTGATTTCAGGCTGTCTCTCTTGCACGATGCTGTCACAGGTTAATATAAAATCTATGGTGCTTAGAATAGTCATGACTCACAAAAGTACTGCACTAATGCTATAAACTTAGTTTTACCTTGGGTTTTTTATATAGTCTTAGCCTCCACACAGAGTGTAATTGCTGTTGTATAGCAATTGTGACATTCCTGTTTTGCACGCTCTCATCAGTTCTGAGGAATAGAGTCAAGCAGGTATCAACGGGGTCACGCTGTGCTCACGGAGCTGTCACACATTGCAACAGAAAGCTGCCAAAGATCTTCCTGCACACCTTTTCTTAGGCACTTAAACACACGGCCGGGCCCAGTGTTTAAAGCTCCCCACAAGATTCTGCGTACTACGTGAATTCATTTGGTACGTTGGACACACCAAAGACAGAAGTAAAGCATCACCTGTATGAAGAGGAAGTCTAAAGCATAGGCGATGAAAAATAGTATTTTTGAGAATCTAATTAATTCTAATTTACTTTGCAAAATATAAATCTAATTAATTCTGCTTTCCTTTGCAAATTATACGGAGAGCCAACACACGCTAGTTTTGCACCATCTGTCTTTGATGGCTAAATATGGACACTGCCATTCCTCACTTGCCTAGAGAGACTCCAGGCAGGGAAAAAATATTTCAAATGACACAGTCAAGAAATGGAAACCAAGCATTTCATATATGTTGATTTCAATGATATTTAAATATATTTCTATTTTAATTCCATATTCCTTTTCTACATTTTGAGATCGTTTTCCCCAACACTTCCTACAAATTTATGATAATTTCAACTAATGGTTTCACAATAGAAATGAAAAATGTTTCAGATAAAATCCATAGATTGGAAACATTTCAATTCTTTCTGAAATAAAATATTTTCCTTACTACTCGCTGGAATTCTAGTATGTTCTGTTCCTTGAACAAATTCTGGGGTTTTTAATTAATTATCACTGCCATAAAAAAACCAAACAACATTGGTTTTGTCTAGCTCTACTTTGAAAATCAAACATCTTGGTGCACTGCTGTCAGTAATAAATAGTTACTGACTTAGTCTACACATATGGTGAATTTAGTACACAGCAGAAAAAGCAGAATTGTGAAAACAAGTCCTTATTCTGGCAACAGTGGAAAAGTGCTCTTCTTCAGATTCTTTTTGATCCAAGCAAAACCTTTTTGTCTCTTCCCACTTAGGTAAAAACTTAACAGCAATTGTTTGCTTTGGAATTCAAAGGAATTCCAAAAATTCAGAACAAAACCCAGGAGATGAATCTTTTATTTCCTCTCTCCATTTACACAAAGCAATGTACCATTCACACCACAAATGGGAAAAAAAAAAAAAAAAAAAAAAAAAAAAAAAAAAAAAAAAAAAAAAGGGAAAGGGAAAGGGAAAAGGAAAGGGAAAGGGAAAGGGAAAGGGAAAGGGAAAGGGAAAGGGAAAAGAAGAAGAAGAAAAAAGGAGGGGTAAGATCTTTTTTTTTTTTTAATGTAATGCTCCTAAAACAAGTTTAATTTCTACTTTTTAATATTCTGATTTTATGTGCATTCTCAGTTCTCTTTAAAGATGTACATTAATAGTACAAAACAAACAAAGAAACAAACACAAATGGGGGGGAAAAAAACCAAAGAAAAAACAAAACACAACAAAACAAAACAAAACAACAACAAAACCCCCACATCACCATGGCAGGATGTTTCAAGCCTTAATCTGTTTATTTTTTCTATTAAAATAACAAATTTCATTGAAAAATAGGATTTTTTTTTTAAGATAAAACAATTCACATAATTATTTCTAGAAAGTTCAATAAAAAGGGATTTTTATTAAGAAAAAAAGTAATATAAACCACTGTTATTTCAACCAGTTTTAATCATCACCTTCTTGGTCTAGAAAGCATTTCATTCTGTTTTATAATACAGGTGAGATCATACCTTCAGCCAGGACTCAGATGTATCAACACTGGACTAAAACAAGTCTAGTTTAGTATCTGTGGAAGTAACTTCCTTTTCCTTATTCTGCAGTGCTAATTTGAGGCAGCTCTAAATTTGAATGTGAAAAAGATAGTAATTTCAATAGCTACAAACAGAAGGTGTTCACATTTGTCTCCACTTGTCATCTACAAGGCCTGCTAACTAGAAGTAAACAAATTCTTTATTATAAAGAGTTTATTTGGCAGATTCATCCACTTTTCCATTAACAAACTGTGACTTGACCACTTCAGAAAAAGGATTGGACTTTTTCTATAGTTGGTTTTAATGACTGGAGATTGTTTGCATAACCCTTGAGAATCTCGCACTTTCATGGTGATCAATCTATTGTTTGGTGACCCCATGGCAAAACGTTAGCCCAAGGTCAGTGAGGACCAGGATGCCTTCCAAAAGCTCAACAATTTTCTGTAGGCTGTGGGAAGCATCCAGAGAGGCAGCCCTGCTTCTCAGGAACAGAAGCAGTATGGTTTCCATCTCTACCTCAGTGTTATTTTAATATCACCAACAGCCAGAAAAAGGGGGTGTCTTTGGGGGTGTCACTTCAATATTCAATTCAGCTTGGTTTTTGTATCTGCAAAAACAACAGTCCCAAATTCTAAATGGCTTTCAGGAACTTGATGAGATCGAAGATTTTGTTCACATACCTTTGAAAAATCTACTTTTTAAGCTCTGCATGATCAAAAGTTTTTCTAGATGGCCCAGCGATACTTTAGATGACACACATGATACTTCACTTCTAACTGATATATTAACTCAAACTGTGCCATTTTAAGATGGTAAAACTGTCTGTCTCTAGGTTGGACACAGTTTAACCTAGATAAAAATACTTGTACTGAAATACTTATTATCAGAATAAGAACTTTTACATGGTAAAACTGTGATTTTAATGATGTATAGTTTTATCTTTTTAAGGATACCACAAAAAAATCCCTGCTTGAATAGCTCTGACTTTACAATTTCTCGGATATCAATAGCGTGAATGTTGCGACTAAAGATAGTCAAAACCAAGATCTATTTTCTTACTAGAAAGAAAGATCCTTAAAATTAGCTTCCTATGAAATTAAATCCCCTGGGAAACTATTTTCTAGAGCAGCTAAGTGTGTCTTCCAAGGAATAATTTTAACAAGAATTTATAATTTAAAATAAATGTAAAGTAAGTAGCAGGTTTGGTTTTTTTAAAAGAAATTACTCATTCAAAAACTAATAATTAAGAAAATGAACAGGTTTGATCTTATCAAAAGAGTTTTGTATTTTTCTTTCAATAACACTTTCACTAAAAACTGTTTCATTCTGTAAAACAAGTTGATTTTGGTGGATCAGCAATTTTCCACTGCAAAAACATTCCGTGGGAAAATTTCCAAAAAGCTGTAACTGTGGATATTATCAATTTTGAAGCACCTGAAGAAAATAGAAAGCAGTAAGTGAGAATACACATATAAACCTAGTGATGTACAACTTACTTGTCTTGATTTAACCAGGACTTTGAGAGGAAACAAATTTTTGCTCATTTTTTTCAATAAAATATTTGCTGAACTCATGTACATTGTGTCCTGTTATCTACAATATCTTTACATACCTTTTTTTTTTTTTAACTAAAAATTATTGATACATTTCTGGAACCTGCAGGCTACTATATGTTTATAAAAGTGTTATCAAAATATTTGTTCATGTTTCCTGTGTTATGAGGTTGAGACTCATCCGTCCTCACAGACACACACAATGACATAATTGTGAGTTCAGTAGCAAAGCACTGACATCAAGTATATAATGAGCACTCTTTGAAAAACACTCAGAGGTCTACTTAAGCAAAGTATTATGTGAGGGCTAGTAGGCATCATAACAATGATGGTCAAAATAAATAGCTCATGAGAAAAATAAACAGATTGAAATGTATTTGCATGAGACACTTTTTTTTTTTTTTAATGTTATCTTAACCCAAAGAATAGAAGCAATACATCAAATAACACTTTTTCCTCCACAAATAGTTCAGCCAGCTACAAGAAGCACCACCACATCTCTTTTCAAAGGCCCTTGCATACATTGCACAGAGCAGTGGCGAACTTTTGATCTCTACCAAATTGGAAGTACCTGCACTAGCTTTCTTGCACACCTCCAGTCCTGTGAGCTTCCTGGTGTCTTCTATTTTGTAAATCCTTTAAACATAAAAACAGAAATGAGGAAATAAGCCTAAAGATGTGAGGAGAACACAGGGGAGGAAGGAAGGGGTATTAACGGGTTTTAGAGACAGGCACACATTACCGCATGGTTCACATTACAGGCCAGTATGTTAAAAAGTAGACCACCACACCACAGAGGTGGAAGTGTGAGTCTGGGAGCCATTGACATTGGAACACCGAGAATTTTCCCAGTGTATCACAATTACATAAACATCTGTGCTAAACAACTTTGTGCCAATCTTCTGTGACAATTGGGTGTTCAACACCCCTCAACATTTCTAATTTCTTACTTGTCATGGGGTGGTCTTGTGTGACACATTGTGATCACTGGTTTCAAAGCTGTGAAACGGTTTCTCTTTCACACCTTCCTTTTATGTGTGTGCTTACCAATTCAGAATGTTTTCTGTTTTCATATATACTATGGTGTATATTTAAAAGAAAGTTATAATTAAAAAAAAAAAAAATCTATGCAAAGGAAATATCTTGTGCTGGATTAAACATATTTACACCAGCTGTAATAGTAATTCCAGGATTAGAAGCAAAAACATCATTGTCAGCTGATGTAGCACTGGCTAAGAGAGTGAATGTGAGAACAAAGATAAAAACTAACAATTCTTAAAAGGTGATATGGGGAGGGACACAAAGATGATCAGAGGCTGGAACGCCTCTCCTACAAGGATACGCTGAGAGAGTTGGGGTTGTTCAGAGTGGAGAAAAGAAGGCTTCAGGGAGACCTTATTGCAGCCTTCTTACAAAGGCTTGTAGTGATAGGACAAAGGCTTATAGAAAGGGGTAATGGCTTTAAAGTAGAAGATGGTAGATTTAGTATAGGAATAGGAAGAAGTTCTTCACTCTGAGGGTGGTGAGACACTGGAACAGGTTGCTCAGGGAAGCTGTGGATGCTTCATGACTGGTTGTGTCAAAGACCAGGTTGGATGGTGCTGGGACTAGATGATCTTGAAGGTCCCTTCCAACCCAAACCACTCTATGAGTATGTTGTTCTATGATTCTACATTTCTTAAAGTATAAAATACCATAAAGTGACCTCTGGTTTATATCTATGAGGAAACTGAAGATGTTTATAAGTGATGATTCCTACTCCCACACACAAGACTCTTGCTTTGCTAGGGTACTTCTAGGTACACAATAAATAGCACTAACATGACATCCCAGCCTTCAGCAATTTACATCTGGAATGAGCCAGAAACAAGAAAAAAGACCTAGCATTCACAAAACTTGCTCCTAGTTGTGTGAAGCATCTACAGATTCCTCACACCTTGCCAGTCACAGCCAGTCACATCCCAGGAACATTTCTGTTAAGTGGCATAGCTAAGTCCTGCTATTACTGTCATTGAAGAAGGATCATTTAATACACTGCTGGATTCAAGCAATAGGTTACATCTGACTGTTGCTGATGGTAGAGAAATTGTTCTGGGATTTGCCTGACTTTAGCAGTTTAAAAGTTAGGTGCCTGCAGCAATGCACAAAGAGCTCTCCAAATATCATGGGATGAGAAAAGCACCTTCAGAGGACAGTTAATCCTGTATCACCACCATCACAACCACCACCTAAAAGTTAGGATGCATCACCATCCAGAAGGACAGGTGTTTATTTCTCCACTGCCTACACAATGAACCTCAACAACTAGTTTAAAATAAATGCTTTATTTTTGAAGGGTTAAAAACACATGTAAAGTTTTCACCATCAATAATGTTGATGGGTCAGAATTCATAGCAGTGATAGGTTTCTCTGAGGCACTGATCATCTTTGCTCCCACAACTCTTCTTACTGTGCTAGTTGTTAGCTGACAGGTGACAGGTAAAGCCTACAATCTACTTTTGGGATTAACTTTGCTCTTTTCCTTATACAGACAATCAGCACAATTTTGCTCAATGATAGAAACATGAACAAAGGAACAGCTCTTCTAAAATAAGTGACGCTGAGAATGTATTTGGGGCTAAATCAAACCAGTTAGATTGCTTGCTTACATTCCTTTCAAAAAGGGGATCTAATCATTTGTGCTGTATTTACAAGTACATATTTTGTCAAATTAAACCCAGAAGTCAATAAATGCCCAAATGTAAAGTAAAGCAGAAAAAGGTAGCAGAAGTGGAAAATTTTACTAGTGGTGGTGAGTAAAATGTACTGTGACCTTACATAATGATATATCAGCCAAAAGAAAACTGAGATTTCACATGGATCTTGTCTCAAAAGTAGTGTTTGGGATTAAGATAAATACCAAGCCAAAATTATGGTCGTTTATATCTATTACTATAACACAGAAACATTAAAACAAGATTTAAGCTAAATTTCTGTTCTTAATTTAAGAGTATGTGCAAAATCTATGCAATAATTAAATAAATTCTGAAAGAAGATCAAAAATGTGACCCACTGAGATGTCACCATCCATTCTTTTTAGAGATGTGTTTTAGTGATATTGGATGCTTTGAGTGTCGAAGCCTTGTTTACTTTAGGAGTTTTGTGAAGGCAAAACTGTTGTTTAACTCACATAAAGTTCCAAAATGTTTTTCACTCACTGCACATTTAGATCACCTGTTCACTGAGTGACAGCTCATAGCTATATACAAGAAATCTTTGTGCATACTGAGCTAAGGTGCCAAAGATTCACATCCTGGTCAAAACACAGCCAATATTTACCTAATCATTTCCTCTCAAAAGGGGCTATTTCCATGGATACTTATGGGCCAAATGATTTGCATATGAAAATGACCACAAGCCCATTTTTCCTTCCTACATTTCCCCATTTACACCAACAAAGTATTTTGCTCTCCATGCTTCTCCTCAGAACATTTTAATGAAAGCTGTTCATAAAAGACAGCCTTTTTAATCATTCTTTTTATGGAAAAAATAATGTTTTTGTGGGATTGTTTTGAGTTTTATTTTGTAATTTTGTTATTCTCAAGAATTGCTGGAACATTTTTTGCACAGATTTCCACCAAAAAAAAATCACATTCAGACAGAAACTATGAATACAAACATTGGGAATGGGTAGTGATCAATTAAGAAAACTATGAGAGAATAAGAAAGGATAGAATGGAAGAGTTATGCAATGTTTATTATAGCTAACATTAGTCTTCTAGCTATCAGCATCACTAAAGGAAAATAAATTATGAATCTTTTTATCATTAGTTTGTATTATTGCTTTGTAATATCCTTATCTGGTTCAATGAAATAAAAAAGAAATACATAAGAAAAAAACCTGTGTTTGAAATATTGTTTATTTCAAACCAGTGTATTACTAACCCAAGATTATCCAGCCAACAGGGAAATTAATTTGATATTATTCAATTTTTATATTATCCAACAATATCCATTTTGTCTAATAAACATTATGGAAATGTTCTAAAGAGATTGTTAGGGCACAATATACAAAAAGGGACATAATAGAAGATTGAATGGTGTTAGGACAATATGCAAGAGGACAAATGAATTCTAGCTATGCTTTAGGCCTAACTTTTCATTACATTGTATTTTACATACTAATTTACAGTATTAACTTGAAGACAAAAAAATCAACATGAAATGCACACACTGAGACACAAATTTTGGACAAGTTATGAGAACAACAAAATTATTTAAGAAATATGGAAGGAAAAAAAAAATCAAGGAGAGAATAAAAACAGGTTTTCTTAGCTTTTCCCTAAATGGGATTGTGTGGTTATTTTTTTCTGTAGTTCCAAGAACATAATCAGCCTGACTTATGAAGAGTACTGCAGGGTTTTCCCCCTTCCTTGGTATAAGCAAAGAGTCTGTGGAATTGCCGTAGTGTAAAAACCCAATCTCACACCCATGAGAAATAATCCAAAATTGCAGAGAGAATCACTGAATCAGAGCCTAAAACAATAGTAATCTAAGAGGTTGCTAGGGAAAAAAAAAAAAAAAAAAAGGAAAAAAACAAGTGGATACTGTGATTACATCTCCTCAAGTAAGTAACACAGGCCAGGACCTGGTCTCTGGCTGAGGTCCAAAGGACATGGCATGACTCACACCCTTACCACGTCAGATGCCAGATTGCTCAGGCACTTCCCTGGACCTGGCCAGGCATTGTGCAGGAGTCTGCTCGCTGTCCAGGGCCAAAACCACAACAGGGACCACGCTGACAATTTAACAGCAATTGCATGCAAGTGCCCTGGCCCTGTTTCATTCACCAGCACTGACACTGCCATGGGGAACTGATTTGAGGAGCAGTGGTGGAGGAAGGCTTGAGCAGAGGAAATCAATGCTGTAAGGGGAACTTATGTCTGTAAGCTTTTGTTATTCAACTGAAAGGCCTACTTCCAGAGTGAAGCGGTACACATTTCAATAGAAGATCACATCTCACAAAGGGTTGTCCAAATTCTTACTGTCTAATAAAGAGTCAGCAAATTTATGTTGTAGTAAAAACAATTGGGAGTAAAATTCCTTAAAAAAAATAATACTCCATTCATCTGACTACAAAGTGAGTTGCAATAAATACCGTATTGAGAAACAGAGCGGCTTAGCAGGGTTTTAAGTAGTCTCTGCATTCTTGCTGCTGCTCCCACATACACACACACATACAGGCTGCCACGCACTCTTCATCGTGCTGCTAAAAGCAAACAGTGGATATGACGGACAAACACTGTAAGCACAGATGTGTCCATTACAACCAGCATGAACTGTGCTCATGAGGAGCGCTGTCACTTCTGAAAATCCAAGTGTCTCCGGCTGCGAAAAAGCAGTGGGGTGTGAGAACAAAAGAAAGAGATGTTGTGATTAAGGCAGGGCTAATGGTTCATTAACAATATCCAAGGCCCAACTCTACAGCTTAGAAGTTAAGGATTTATTCCAAAATTACCTTTCAGCTTTCTTTTTTGTTGTGGTTGTTGCTGTTCAATTCTTTTCTCTGCCTTTTGAAAAGGATTTGTGGCTTCCTCTCTTGACCTTTTGTCTGATGGCTCCTAAAATATGAAGCAAATGAAAACACGAATCTAGTGAAAACAATATCTTTTTTCTTTCTCATCTCTTTTTTCAGTTCTCTCCCTGATGTGTGAGTTTAAGGCAAAGATGGAGGGAAGAGGCAGCATTCCTTCCTTCAGGAACTGCCCTAGCTTGGCTGAGCTCCAGCTTGGCAATCTGAGGGCAATCTTCAGATCAGGTACAGTACCCACCTGAGCCAAAAGCACTAATAAAAACTTTCCAACAATTTAACAGTAGTGTGGTTGTGTTCCAGTTCCTTGTTTAGCCCTGGTTCATTTACTATAGAAGCATAATGTTAGCTCATGTCTACACTGCTAAATGAAGAAAGCCGATGAGTGAACTTAGGTGCAGTGCAGTAGGGGCTGCTGTCAGATGCCCAGGGACAGTTCACAAATCAGCTCGTGTCAGAAAACTTTTTCCAGCTGGCACTAAGAAAACACTGCATGAGATTGGGATCCTTCTGCTCTCTGGCATTGTTCAGCACTGTCTTCAACCATCACCACCAGCCCCAGGTCATAGCTTGGGCATGCAGCACTTACGTTTAATTCAGTGCTGCAAAAGCACCTGCTGATGGGCTACAGCATGGCCCTGAAATTGTTTCAGTATGAAGTAGGAAAAACACAAACACATACACAATCATAAATATGCTGTAAGGACAAGGGATTGTGTATAATGTCCAGAGGAGCCACAGGGCCAGGTGCTGTATGCTGGGAGTTCACTCAGTCTGATGGAGAGAGAGTCAGTCCTTGAGAGCCAGTGCAGAAGTGGGTGCCTGGGCGCGGCATTGCTCCTCGCTGTGCCACGGCAGGGACAATCTCTAGTCCTGTAGCAGGCAGTCCTGCTGCCCTAACCAAAGCCACGGACAGTCTTGAGCAAAACTGGTAGGAATATAGTCCTTTGATGATCACGGAACTTCAGTTTATAAAACCTGTTTTATTTTTCTCATAACTAAATGACCTTCCTGTGCTAGCTTCATGACTGGAGATTAATACACTCTGGGATCACTGCCCAGTCACTTCTGCCAACACAGGAGCCATTCCAGGAGACATGTTCCTCCGACTCCCTGGTTAGATTTCAGTATATTTCAATTTTCCATTTCTAGATTATAATTTTTTCCAGCCCATGGTGTTTTGGTAACATACTAGATCTATTGGAAAGTAGAATCAGCAGCACTTTCCCATGCTAATTCATCTGCCACTGTGGTAGTATCTAAATGTCCATTTGAAATCTCTCTGGATAAATAATTCTTCCCCTGTTGTAGTGAACTATGCAGTAGTTTGCTCCTTGCATCATCCTGCTTTAGATGTTTAGCAGCAAAGCTGATTGTTAGAGAAAAATTCTGTAGCAAAACTGTATAGTACAGTGTTCAGCATCAAAAACTGATCACAAATGTGAACAATGTATCCCTATGAATCTGATCCTCCCCAATCCTTCATCTATTTTCAACTTCAAGTTCCTGTGGGAATGCCTACAAGTTATTTTAAAACACTTCTCCAGAACAAATTAATAACAGATACAGGCAGCAAATCTACAAGCACTTCCCAGGCATGACTGGAGGCCACCCTCCCAACCGAGCAGATCCCTGTAAGCTGTGGAGATGACACCACTCAGTTTAAAGCAAGAAAACTACTATGTGGTATAATGGATTAGAAAACCCCTAGTCTTGCTTGAACATGAGATAGGTGGCTTTCCAAACATACGTCTCCGCATCTCCTCTACTTCAGATGCCTTTTTATCCAATAAAGAGATGTACTCCATATTAGTGGAGTATCAGACACGTTTGGGATGCTAGTGGCATAGAAATCTTGAAAAATTAGGATCTTAGCACCTCAGAGACTATTCACTTTAATATCAGTAATGATGCTAATTATAACTAAATCACTCATGCAAAAATGTCATCAATTATTACATATGGACACTTAAAACTGTTTTGCCAATGCTAGCATACAGATCTTCCTGTGTGTACTATCGTACAAGGACAGTGTTGTAAGTGACTCACCAATCCTATGAGAACACATAACCCTGTGGAGTAACGAGCTGTGGATGCCACTGCCTTGCATATAAACAAAACTGGAGCTGACTGAAGCTGCTGGCACTGATGCAACACTCTGAAGTCTGTGAGAAAAACTGCTCTTCTCAGACCAACATTAGCACAGGCATGTGGCAGGATAAGGTGAGGTGCGTGGCCCAGGGATGGAAGCACTGGCCTGTACACCAGAAGGATGTTAGGATCCTAGGTCAGCTTGTCATAATAGATGCATGTAGGATGTATAGATGCAATGAAGGACTGTATGTGGGCTAGAAGATTAAACTGCGTTCACAGAAAGATCAGCCAGGTGAGGGATGTGTGATTGGAATCCATGTTTGATGCATGTAAAGAGGATATGGAGATCAGAAGGCAGGAGACTGTAAGCAGTTGCTACGCTGCTTCTGAGGGCAGCCCTCAGACAAACTCTGTTTGAGAAACCGCTGGTTTATTTCACAGACTTCCTCCCATCCTTGCATGCAAACCAGAGCACCGATCCTGTGTATGCTCATCTACAAACCTAGGAGGGATCTTGCTGCCAGCATGGGGACTGACATGAGTAACATTAAACATATGCATACAGATTGGATGCTACTGTGATATACATAATAAATAATAACAAGTATAAAAACAGACCTACCTTTTAACAGCTATATTTCATCTATATTTGTAGATCCACAGCCATAAACATTATAAATACAGCTGAAATTGTCCAATATGTATTGAAGGCAGATATTCCAGGATGCCCATAAAACACAGAAAAATGTGAATTGATTACATAAGCAGCTTTTATAATTAATAAGGTCTATAGATTTTATAGTATTCCTCTCGAATCTTGTAAAATACATGGAAGTCTTAATTATAGCTGAAGATATCTGAACTATGTTGGCCTTTGATTTTATAATACAATATTCAATTCCTGCTGGCATAATAAACCAATAAATTCAGTATTTGTTATAAATGAGTTTAATTTTATAAGTCTATCAAAATACCTCCTGGTTCCTGTTAATGTTTAGGAAACATTTCAGAAATGTTTCAGTTTCCTGGCTGAAAGAATTGCCTCACTCTTTGCTGAGCTTCTGTTGATCCAACGTCTTGAAGTAATCATCATGTGCTATATGTACTGTATAAGTAACATACATGCAAATGCTGTATATGTAGGTAAGAGATACAGAAGGAATGGAAGGAAAGTAGAAGTAGTAGTTTATGTGTAAGTACTTCCTGCAGTAAGATGTTTGGGCTCTAACAGGCCCATCCTGAGCCAGTTTTAAATCACATTTTGCTTTAGAAGGTATGAAATAGAATTACACAGAACTATCATTGAGGCTGGACAAGACCTCAGAGATCATCAAGTCCAGCCTAAGACCTAACACCATGACACCTAGCTAGACCATGTCACTAAGTGCCACATCCAATCTTTCCTTAAAGACCACGAGGGATGGCGACTCCACCACCTTCCTGGGCATTCCATTCCAGTGTTTAATGACCCTTTACGTAAGGAAGAGCTTCCTAATATCCAACCTAAACCTCCCCTGGCACAGTTTCAGGCCATGTCCTCTCGTCCAGTCATTGGTTGTCTGGGAGAAGAGTCCAGCCCCCACCTGCCTACAGCTACCTTTCAGATAGTTGTAGAGTGATGAGGTCTCCCCAGAGTCTTCTCTTCTTCAGACTGAGAAGATGGGCTGCCTTTCAGATAGTACCCTTAAATCTGTGCAGGTCCTGGACAGGGATATTCAGTTTGCTAGTAGAGAGCCAGCTGGTGAAATTCATACAGTACCACTGTCATGTGCTTGAGTTTGTGGCTTTGTGCTGAGACTTCAGGTCTTGCCTTTTGGTCATGTTCACATCAGTGCTCATGTAACATGAGTTTCATGTCTCACTCTGGAGATAACTAATATCTGGGTCCTAGCAAAAGGTGGCAAGAGGTGGGTGTTGTAGATGAAGATGATTAAAAAATGTTCCCTCTCCTTCTATGAGTTCACGCCCCTTGACGTTAATTCTGAAGCTGGAAACAACCAAACCCACAGTGGAAAGGAAGGACAGTTAAAGGAGATGAGACTTGTTTGCTGATATTATCAAGCTAAATATGTAAAATGAAGAATCATCTGATTCTACTTTCAAAACTCAAATTTAGAGCATGTACTAGAATAGTCTGGTTATGTTTTGTGACAGAAAACCAGTAAAATTTTCTTGTCAAAATACTAAATATCACATAAAGAAGTTACAGATGCTGTATTTAGGCAGTTTAGCTAAAGCATGGCATAAACTGTACTTTCTTGAAATTCTACCCCTAAGGCAAAACTAAAATTTCAATGGTTGGGAGTATTGTTGTTATTGTTGTTGTTCCTAAAAAAAAAACCCAATCAACCAACCAAATAAACCAAAACCAAAAAAAAAGGGCAAAACATCCAAACCAAAAAATCTAAACAGGTTTTAAAATATGATACATATAAAATGTTATACTTTCTAAATTATACTGGCTTTTAGCTAGGTACATGTTTTCTATCGAAGCTCACACCATAATCTGAGCCATGTTAATTTAGGGTAGGTGGCTACTCAGTCAGCTGTTCAGCAGAACCTATAGACTTATCTATTCAAGGCCCTTCATTCCCTGGAAGCCCGAAGAACGTTTTGGATATTGCCTTTCAGCACTAAAACTGGTCAGCTTATGGTAGCATTTTCTCATTTCAGTTTCTGCAGGTCCAAACCACAATGATCCACAAGGGGATTAAAGCATATATTAATGAGCTTTTTAGCCCCTGTAGATTTTTCCTTCTAATTTGCCAGAATTTTATGTACCCCTTTCCTGACCCTAGAAGTTATATTTTCTTCCATCTGGAACGATTGTTTCATGTTAATATGTTGGTTTGAATATAAAACATAGGAATGTTGGTTAGCACAAAACCTAATGAAGGCTCTGGGGTTTTTAGCTTTTTTGGCTTTATTTACTTTTTTCCTTAAAGAAACATTACTCATTTGTTCAGGCCAAGAATGTAAGGTTTCAGATGTTACTCATGCAAATCTAATGCAAAACACAAACACTAGGCAATAAATCCATATTTAGGCACCTAAATAAGCAGCCTGATTTGACACATTAGCATTCTGGTAAAAGCCTACTTTTTCTCTTTTTACCCCTGTCATCTGAATTTAGTCAGACTTATTAAGAATTCAAACCCCATCTTACAAGAGGGACCTGTGTCTACTAACTGACCTGTGTCATAATTAACATTATGACATTAGTTACATGTCATAATGTAACAACCATTATGACAATCACACTGGGATAAGATGCCAGGGAAAGTTAAAGTTGGACAAACAATACAGCATTTTATTTGGGTCTTTTGTCTTGAACTGCAGCTTCCATCTGAAATGGCCATTGTAAAATGGAACTGTATCTCGCACTGGATGAAAATCCAGCTCATGCAGTTACCCATGTGATTTCCCTTGTAAAGGTTCTGGTAGCTAAGTACATTTTTGAGGGCAGAATTTGGTTGCAATGTTCTCTTGTTGAGAATTTCCATTTGTTCTTTTTTTTTTTCTTTCTTTCTTTCTTTCTTTCTTTCTTTCTTTCTTTCTTTCTTTCTTTCTTTCTTTCTTTCTTTCTTTCT
>WTSP01007119.1:29812-61250 GCA_025331215.1 Actenoides lindsayi | reverse complement strand
TAAATCTCTGCTCTCCACAAACCAAAACAAAAAGCCAAACAACACCAAAAAAAAAAAAAAAAAAAAAAAAAAAAAAAAAAAAAAAAAAAAAAAAAGAGGGCAGTGACCCAATCTGGATTTTTTTAAGGAATCAAACGGGACTTGGTGGCATTCGTCATGTTTGAAATTGAAAAATTTCTATGACCTATCACCGGGTTTTTTCTATTTCTTTTTTTTTGTCCAAGATAAACAATGGGACATGAGCTGCACCGCAAATTCTCTATTAACCCTCACAGATCAAAACAAATGGACACTGATGAAATGCTCTCAAACCAAACTTAATCCACTGTACCACAAACGAAAATTACGATCTTTAGAAAACTCTATTTTCAAAAATCAGAAGTAATTTTCAGATGATTATTTTTGCTTTTTTGTATATTCATAAAAATTTTGGCAGCATAACTTTTAAGCATCTTTACACCGTGTTTTATCTCATCTTACTAATAAACCCTTGTAAAGCAGACAATAAAAAAATAAATGTTAATCATTCCCAAAGCATCAAAATGATTAGTTTTCAGTATTTCTAGTTTAGACCGGGCAGGAATTATGACAAAAGAATGATTTTCTCTGCTGAAAAAGAAACAGTCGTGTGAAATCTCAAAAGAGCTAAGAAAAATGCAGGTTAAATGGCACCAAAGGTCTAAGTGTCCTACCCCTCAAAAAATTAAAATTAAAGGAAAGCTGAACGCTGTATTATATACAACTAACATTGGAGCAAGGGGTTTTCCCACTCTTGGGGAATATGCATTCCTATTCGCAGCCCTGAACACGGAAAATGACCATTCATATTAATATAGTTTCCACAAAAGACTTTCTGAACCTATAGCAAAATGGAGCTAAGCTGTTGCAAAGAACATGGGATCTGTGCTTTGTTTTCTTTCTCTTCGTCTGCACTTTGTCACTGACTTCTGGAATCAAAGGAAAGATTAGCAACATGTAGAAGGGCATGTACAAAGTAAGCCAGTCTGAGAGCCAAGAACTGGGTCATCTGCTGTCAGCTCTGAAAACTACTATGGGCTTTAGAAAGAAAGGGGGGCAAAAATACTGGTAAGATACTTCCCAGGGTTTAGAGCAGCTGACAACTTTGCCACGTGGCAAATCTTTACTGGATTCTCACTGAAAGCAACACATAATCCGATTCAACTCTGCAGAGAAGATGCCAATTAGGACTATTTAAAATTAAGATCAGTATTTGTAAAAGATTTTCTTTCTTTTTTTTTGTTAACTCTTAAGGGCTCTTTCTTTTATATGATTCTATCAGTAAGGTTTGCGAGAAAAGTTTTGCAGTGAGTTGCCCCAAATCACATATGCTAAGAGCTGGGCTAAAAAGAATTTTCAGTCCTTCAGTACTCTTCTCCATGGCACAGATTTCCTCCTACTAGGGATGGCCTTAAAACATATTGAAACTTACCTTAAAATAAACTAAGACACAAGTAGTAGACAGTAAAGCAGAGATTAAAAAGCTTGGGATGTTCCCAAATGCTTGGTCTTAATCAGACAGAAGACAGAGCTTGAAACAAGAGTTGGTCAGCACTATTCTGACAAAGTGTTTTATCGAAAAATGCTGTCTCAATGAAAAGTCAAAACTGCCCTCACAACATCCTGATTTTTCACATGCTCACTATTAATAAAAGCAGGTTTACTAAGAAAAGTCTGCTCTAACTCAAAGCAACTAGTTTTTACCCCAGACTACCAACACTCAGCAGAGACAGCATGGCAAAGCTATGCTGGGTAATGCTGAGGGAGCCAGGACTTTGAAGTTCCCTGGAACAAGAGACTATGAACTCCCCCAGTGACTGAAACCATTGCTGATTGTTCTTAATGTCTTCCCCCACCTTTTTTTTTTTTTCACTTAGAAACCCCTGCCTTGCTATGCTATATTACACACATTAAAAAAAATAATTATTACTCCAGTAAGCCAACTGTAAATAACAACTTGGCATTTTTATTCATGCACCATCTTTCAATGTGGTGGGAAGGGGGGGTTGGAGGGTGGGGGAAAGAAAGGCTAAATCAAATAATCAAAACTAACTTTTTATATAACCAAATATACATAATTAGCAACAGTTGTAACAATCCACAAGACTTAAGGTTTAAGCCAACAGACGTGGTACATGAATGACCCAAGCCTTCCTACTTGTTTTGTGTCATGGAGTAGAATGTGCAGAACAACTTCAAATCCTTTTAGAAGATCATTTTACACTGTTTTGAGGGTAATTCTGTGCTAGCAAAGGAGAACATGTTCAGTAGCTTGTATGTCATAACTCATTCAGTTCTTTTTGCATACTTTATTGCAGAAAAGGAAATTGCAAATTTTTTGGTTTGCACTGCAGCAGTTTAAAGCATCTGTTAAGCACTTTGGACTTGATTACACTGTACATCGATTTTGTTCATGCACAATTATTAACCCTTGAAGAGTCCTCTAAGAATCAATTTAATACTCAGTTAAGCTCTCTCTGACATGCCCTCTAGTATTTCAGTAGACATACTTTAAAAAAGTTACTTCCCAGGTGTATGGAAATCTCAACTTCTTGTTATTAGAAATCCACACTGTTTTTCCAGACTGCATCACTCACATATACAGGTCCCCTTCACCAACTGATTGGGTCATTTGAGTGAGGATCTGCAGGTTCAAGGACACTATGCACATTTTACTGCCTAACAATGTGCTGGGAAACAAACAGTTACCAGGTGCAGTACAACAGCCCTGGGATGAGCAGGGTTAGCCCGACAGCCAGTGCTCCTGCATGGCCCTAGTGCAGGAACAGCTCGTGCCAAGATGGGTCTTTAAGGCAACCACTGTGAGTGTGAATATGTGACTTTGTACGTGCTCACATCACAAAACAACATTTCTTAGGCTTTAATGACAAAATCCATGGATTACAGCAAATACGAGCCTGCTATCCTTAATCTTTTAAGTCAACTATTATGTTATTCAGAAAACACGTTCAATGGAATTCAAACCAACCTTTAAATACAGTAAGCTCTGGCTGTAAACAGATCTGTTAGCTGCTTTGTTTGATTCTGCCTTTTGTTAAGATTAAACAGAGAAAGCAATTTTCTGCTATACAAGACAAGGCATGGACTCCCATGAGAAAATGGGGGAGAAGACAATGGCAGCTTCCCTCAGTAAGCTTGACATAATTTGGCTCTTTTACATCAAGTAGTATTATTTTATCATTTATTACTGTCTATGCTTAAAACTGACTCAATTTTTTGAGAAAAAAATGGCTTTTAATGCAATTTATTGTTACTGATTCTTAAAACTCCCACATTTCATTGCAACACAGACTGAAACGTCTCAGTAGCTAGGAGGGTGCTACTTCCCTACGCTTCATGGTTCAAACTGAGAGATGTTAAAGCACCAGTCTGTGCACAAGCAGTAGCTTTTGCTAATTAGTGTTCATCACATGTTGTTTTGCCCTGCATCACAATAACGAAGACCACGGTGACAACACAAGACGCAGAAGACAACCTCTTCATAACCTATATAACACATTTCTTAATTCTTAGGATTTGTTACTTCTTGTGGTCCAGACAGATGTTTAACAAGGTGATCATGGTTCAAGTAACTGTCCATTGGTAAGTAACAAATTGGCTAGAAATTACATAGATGAGAAGAAGAGTGTTTCCTTATGACAAACCCCAAGAAACCATTCAGCTGAGGGTGAACTGCAGCAATGATGTGAAGGAGTTCAATTTTATCTGTGACCAGGTCATGCTATCTCCCTCTCCACCCTGAACACAAACTATCTCCCAAATGCCTACCTTTTCTTGTATGATGCCCTTGGCTCTGCTGCAGCCCTCATCTCAGGAGGGGCAGCAGAGAGCACTGCATGCAACTAGAATCTCTGTACTAATAAGAGAAAGGGCTGCATCAAAAGTAGGAGAATGGAAACACTGGTGACTGAATGCTTTCAATGACTGTACGTCCTCAGCCCCGTGCACAGGAGCTGCCATTGACCACCAGAGTCTGAAGGCTGCAACAGCTTTCTGACCTAACTTACTATTTTCTTAAGCCTCATGCATCCCCACTTGCACAGAACCATTCTGTAGCAGGGAAGTCAAGTTCTACTTGTATGTGTTTTCCCCCCAACACACTGCATTTTTCACAAATGCAATGACTTCCACAGGTAAACCAAGAAACACAGCAAGCTTCTGTTACTTGCACATTAACCTTCTGTTACACATTAAGCTACAGTAAATGCAAAGTATTCTGTGTTCTGAGAGGATGGGATCTATACTGATATGGTTCTTTTGCTCTGTGTGAGTGTGGACAGTTTTCTACTTTTACATACACTGAAATGAGGAGTGCACCTCATCACTTTCCACTTTTACCTGGTATTTTATCATTAGTACTTTTGATATTTGAAAATGTAAGCTACTTAACAAAAGTGGTATTTATGAAAAGGTTACAAGAGTCTTGTCAAAACACATTTGATGAATTAATTTTCACAGCGTTTCATAAGAACGGCATCAGAAATTATCTGTAAATGGCTCTTCTGAATATCACGAGAATCACTAAACCAGATACAAATAAATGCACTTGATTGTTATTACTATGCTTGTGCTTCTTATCAATTAGCCTATGGAGTCCCAGTTTTCAGCACTAGGGGTTAGTACAGGAGAGAAATATAATGAAAGCTCAGTTAGTTAGCAGTAGTGCATGAAAACAGCCACAGCCCAAGCCCACTGGAAGAGGAGACAGGTAGGAGAACACCTTAATGAGTAACAGCAGTAGATACCCTTACTGAAGTCCACAGTGGGCTGAAGGAAGGCACACAGCATTGTAGTCCTACTAACATGATGGTTTCTCATTGTATATTACTGGGAAGACCAAAGAAACAGTCACTGAAGCAAAGGAAGAATTTCACCTATAAAGATAGCTCAAGTCACTTGGAAAATCCTCTCACAAGTATCTTTTTTGCTTTCTGAAAAATATCCCGAGGGCTTGACAAGCTCTGCATGTCAGAAGTTGCTCCCTGCTGCAGACTGGCAACGAGGAATGTCAGGGCTGCTCACCCTCAACCCCAAGAGCTCCTAACGCTGCACAGGTTTCCTGGCACAGGCTGCTTGTTCCATTTCCTTAACGCGGCACACGGCACTCTGAAGTGAGTAGCACCACAGCCTTATCAGGTTTTCCTCCTCACTTATCCTCAGTTTATCTCCCAGTGACTCTGGGACACTCCCTCTAGTGACAGTCCTATTGCCATATACTTCAGCTCTCTCTTACCTTCTCCTGCTGAGGTACTACACAACAACTCCATCCAAATGCCGGGTCATTGTACTTGGCATTGCAGTTAAACACACAAAAAGAGCAATTTTACCAAAATAATGTGTTCTTTTTTTTTGCAAATAACAGTGGTAAACAGAGCATCCCACATCATCTCTAGAGCTTGATCAATGATTTTAAAATTGTAGTATCGCTATCAATATCCAACTTTAAGGATACCATTTTTAAGAGCTGCAGTAGTCACATTTGTACAAATGATCAAATTACACCCTTCTGCACCCATGCGTCGCTTCACGCATTAGCCAGGAGTCAAACTTCTCACTCACTGTACAATCCTCTACGTTCAGTTAGCGATGTAATCTTGTTAAGAGGAATAAACTAAGCGAAATGGTGTGCATTTCATTTCATCTGTCAGACTGGGATCACAGTTCAAAAAGTAAAATTATGCATAATGGATTTTCAACTATGTGTTTTAGTTCATACTTTCGATTCACAAACGTTACACTAAAATTCTGTGGCATGCATCTCCTGATTAGTGTTGTCCTACTAAATTGTACATGCTACAAACCTTTGACCAAAGTGGTATTTGCAGTAACTTACTCACCCGCTCTCTCTTCATAGAGAACTCCTACACACTGGTCTCCACAAAGGCCTTGTTTCTGGATTGAGATTTATCTCGCCAATAACAGCTTCCCTTGAACCTGTGAGAAAAAAAGAAACCCCAAGATGTGTGGATATTCTTACTAAAATTTATCACAGAATTATTTCCTCAGAAAAATTTCATTTTGGCCATATGAAATTCTGTACCAAGACCCACCCTCCCTGTGCTGCCATACTGATTTTAAAAACAACAGCAACAACAAAAAAAAAAAAACCTCGCAACATATTGCGGTAAAATCCAAGAGTGGTGCCTCTTACTTCATTTCAAGCTGTAATTCTTTTTGAAGATGTCTATAAAATTTAAGTTGCAAACTATAACATATATCTATTTTTTTAAAGCAGTCTAAAGACGTTTAGAGACGATAGAGAATCTTCTATTGAACTGCATGCATTTTCCAAGTTTTATAGATTCCTACTCAAATTCTAGAGAAGACAATTACGAAAATGTTAAAGGTTTTTTACATAAAATGTGAGATGGCAGAAATTAAATCTCAGTATGTTTTTGATTCTTCAAAGACTTTCTCTTGTACGTCATTCAAGCATGTGCTAGTCCCTTCCAACAGACATTCTGATCCCATGGAAAAATGAGAAAAACCTACGGCAAACGCTTTGTAGCACAGCTTTTGGGTTGTTTTTTCAGCTACAAAGATGATCAGGGTCAGTTGAGGTAAATGCTGGCTATATGGTTATACAAGTAGCTGGATTGCTATTACAATGGAAAAGAGTTTGTTACTACAAAATCACGGTGAATGGAACTAAGCTTATAACTGAGGTAACTTCAGCTGTTATAATAGCTGAAATGGAAGAAAATTACCATAGCACATTTGTAACACAAAAGCACACTTAAGTGAACAAAACATTGCTGATGACATTTTTCAGACAGTAATTCAGTGGGCTCTTTCGCTGCAGCTATGTTATTGACAATCATTTCTGGAAGTAAGGTAATAGTTGGGGAATAAACACACAGCTACACTTTCCACACAGAACAGAAGGAAGGAAAACAAATACAACGCAACTTCCAGACAAACTACACCCAGGTCATGTAAGCCCATGTCACCATTATGAGAACATCTTTTTTATTATTATTTATTTATTTTTGACTGGAGCAGCATTAATCCTTCCTAAGGCACTAAGGATTATCAGACAATTTTGCCGACCACTGCTATTGCTTTAAATGTCCAAGTATCTACTTTCAAAATATTTAATCAGCGCAAGTTCTTTTTCTGCAACCTAAATCTATTGAGAAAATAAGAAGGTTGCACTATATCTATTCTAATCCTAGTCATTTTAACAAACATCTGTCCTGCATGATTTCTGTAGTATAACAGCTGGCCACATACAGTTACTTTTTCAAACGTCCAGTAGAAATGAAAGCATTTGCTCTCCAAAATGCACATTTCAGTACTGTAAAATCCTGGGCAGAAAAAATATCCCTGAAGTACATCATAGTGCGAGTTCCACCAAGTAGGAAGATAAACGTACTTCTACTTGAAAAAGCAACCACCACAGCAACCACTCACACCCTCCCCAAATTCAGTGATAGTTCAGCAGAGCTGAAGGGAACATAGATGTTGCCTGCTTGTTCAATTTAAAGAACAGTCCACAGAAAGACAGTCTATTGAAGGCAGACTTCTAGTTTTAAGCTAACGTACCTGCCAGACACAAAACACATATATCATCTGTACGCACCGACATATAGAGAAAGACACATTTCACCATCTCTATGTATGTGTGCATCCTAACAGACGTAGCTAAGTAGACACGTATGCAGTTAGATTCTAACAGTGACTCCAAATTGTGGTACCTATAGGTGTTTAAACAAATGTTGTGCAACTTGAGAATTAACCCCATCAAACTATGTTCTATGTTGTAGGAATTAGCTTCTGGATAACAATACCACAGAACTTTAAAAGAAAAAATAATTAAATCTTTCAGGCTGTATTTAAAATATTACCAACCTTTTATTTTTCAGCTCATAACAAAATTATGTTTCAGTGTTTTTCTTATTTTCTTCTTGCCCCCATCTTAATGTAATTTGATCTTTTATTTTTTTCTTTCCATCCAAGAAAGGCAGTGCTCCTTTATTTCTTCTCAAGATTTGGGAAATTCTCCATGATACTTTTTCACTGATTAGGCTAGTTGGTGCTGTACAAACCAGCTGACTGGACGAACAAAGCCAATGTCTCTTAGAATAGAATGGATATTTTTTCTAAAATTCCATTTCTGGTTGATTGCAGATAAAAATCAATTGCGGAGCTGGTGGCTTCCTTGGAGAAAGGAGTGAAGAAAGAGAACAGCTTCTTTTGGGGATTCACAGAAGGAAGCAGAGGTTTCCTAGCGAAACCACGGAGAAAAGAAAACCTAAATCTCATTAAGACCAGCCATCATCATTCATGCAGGCAACAAAAAAAATGACAATTCAGGGTGAGTAGTAGTCATACTTCAAACTTTTTTAAGGTAGTAGAAGAGCCTAGAAAGTTAATCTGTTTGAAAATCTCATCTTGCATCAGTTAACAACAGGAACTTTGGCCATTAGAACAACATCAAATGTGGCCAGACATGATGGAACTGTGCAATGTGGCCATTCTGCAACGTGGTTCAGCTGTGCCCACACAGCACAGCTTCCTCTCATCCCCAAAGAGCTCTTCATCTCCAGAGATGGTATCAAGATTTCATATACAAAAACCAACAAAACACAAAACAATATGGGGCTCAGGAGCAGGTATCTCTTGGTCACTATCACCACAAATCTATTTAGTAGAAACCCGCAAGATCCAGAGAGGATATGGTTTAGTGTGTTTGGTCTTTCTAGACTAAGACTGGTACATCTCATCTATTAACCATTAATCACATCATCCATAACAATGAGAAATGAAGGATAAGGGAGAAGAACAGAATGGAAACAAACAGAACAGAACAGACCTTGTACAACTTTCAGAAAAAGTAATATTCGAAAATTGAAGTTCTCTGTAATTAGCAAACCTAAAGTGCATTTTCTTTCACAACAAATGAGAGAAAGAGGCCTTAAAAGTGCAATTTTGCACTTTTTTAGCGTTAAAAAAATTATTTGAAAGGAAGAGCTGTGAACTTGCATATGGCGGGTGATACAGAGACCCTGCATATCTGCATAATACGGAAGGAGATTTTATATCACATATTTCGAAATTAGCTACAGGTCAATTGATTCAAGCATACACTCTCCAACCAATACTAAAAAAACCCTCCAATGAATGGTATGTAAGAGATAAAAGCTTGAAAATTGTTGAAGTTATTTGTCACTAGAGGTCTAAGTCCATTCTAACATTTTTTTTACTGTCTTTTATTTTTCTTTCCTGTTACCTAAAATATACTTCCAGAATAGCTAAGACACCCTCTGTGATTAGAATGTCAGTCATTCATTTATAGTTCATAGGCTACTCTCCCTGTTTTACTGAGACATTGTAAAACATGAGGTAAAATTTGCAAAAGCGCCTTGATGGGAAATTTGGGTGCTTGGCATTCCTTCAAGAAACAAAGACCTTAGGGCAGGCAGTGTAAGCTACCTAAAATTAGCATATATTACAAATGTAATAGTAAGTTGGCATGTATGAATACATTCATTTTTGTTTAGAAGAAAATCTTTTCAGAAAGAATTACACTGAGATGCATCCATCCGTATCACTGGAGAAAAACAGATCTCCTCCTCACTACGTATAAGGGCATTTGTCACATAATTACCATGTTATTTTCCAATAATTGTCACTGCAGAAGCCACATGCAACCCAATAGGTGTTCATTTGGTTTTGCCTGCATCGTCAATAGGAGAAATATATCACAAATTGTCTAAATGTTCTGACAGAGAGCAACGGCAGGACAGATGTCTAGATGAGGTTTCAAAATGACAGGAGCTCTTTCAAAAGAGAAACAGCAAAGCTCAGTTTTTAATTATTTTATGTAGCAAGCTGTTAAGATGGTTGCAAGGGGAGTAGGGCATAAATAAAACCTTCAGTTTTTAAGCCAGTGTAGTATTGGCTATAGATCTATAGAAAACAATCTGGCATTTCATTTGAGACTAATGCTAAGTGAAAAATGTGAAGAGAAGAAATAAAGAAAAATGGTAGGAACAAAAGTCTACCTCCTTTGGGCTCGGGGCTCATATTGTGAAAATTAAAAGAGTATCCAAAAATCTATGGCTGCCATTATACATCTGCTCAGCTTAAAATATGAAATGAGTCAGCAATTCCAACTTAACATGTACTTATCTAGTATCCCCGTCACAATCCACGCTAATTAACCTTGCAAAGAAGTGGAAGTTATTAATTCAAGTGGAGTGCCATGCTAAAACAACTCTGCTGCTTCTCAGTTAGTAAAGTTACAGATTTAATTGCCTCTGTAAACCCTAATTGGGCGCACAGACGGAATATTCCAGGAAGAAACACCAACTTCCCTTTCCATCCCAAAACACTACTCTCAGCAAGGCTTTGAGCAGATTAGTGCATATATATTTGTTCTACTCATGGTGAATATGTTTTCTCAATACTGCAAAGCTTTTTTTACTCTACAAATATTATCTAAAAACATTTAGAAGCACTACAGACAACTCTGAGGTTTCTTATGTCTTCTAAACTAATACTTGGCCAGTGGGTTGTAACCCAATGTGTTGTAGTATAATTTGGGGAAGAATGGAAGTGAAGGGGATACACTTAATTGAACTTACTACTTTATGCTGGAAGGGAGTAGCTGAAAAGCTAAAATCCCACCATTATCAGAACTGACTGCCTCACACCTTTCTGAAGGAGCAAATTCCGCTGCATCTGCAACATCTTCTACTCTGAGGAAATATCCTTGTCTTTCAAGAACTACCAGAGAGAACACGTACACCTGCAGCTCACCCCACACTTGGCTGAACCCACACACAACCTGATTTGATGGACACTTGTAGCTGTGATGCTGTCTACTCAACACATCCTGTACAACAGCTACCATCAAACGACAACTTTAACGGGCATTTTTTAAATCTTCAACTCAAAACTGGTTTTGGCAAGCCCGGTTAATACTGATTGTTAAACACCACGACGCAAATGAAGTGAGAAGCTGTTCCTGTTCTGAGGGTAAGCACCTGGGTTTTGGCGGGAGCAGGGGCTGCAGAGGCCTCTGCTGTGAGGCGAGGCGGGGGCTGCCCTGAGCCAGACGCAGAAGGTTCCAGTCTGTTCTGGCCTGTTCCGCCACGACCCCACCACAGAGCACAGCCGGGCCAAGGTGCTAGTCCGAGGCAAAGCTAGGTTAAAGTTTTGTCTTAGTTTCTTACCATCCTTTTAATTGGCGATAAATTACATCTGTTTTGTGCACATGGAGTCCAGTCTGCCCGTGCTGGTCTGAGGCGAGCGCTCTCCCACCTGCCCCACACCTTCTTCAGCTTGTCTCCTCCCCCTGTCCTCCTGAGGGGCGGGGAGGGAGAGACCAGCTGGATGCCCATCCAGCAGCTGCCATCTGGCAGCTCCCACAAACAACCCACCCCTGAAAGACAGCAGAACTACTCTAAGTAAAAATAATACTGTGCTGTTTCATGGCATCTTCCAGAAGAAGAGGAATTCCATTTCATCTGCTATTTTTCAGTCAAGGAAGATCAGCATACGCAGTGGCACATCGCTCTTCTCAGCTACCCTCACTTCCCCGCCACTGCCTGATGAGGATGCTGCTGCCAGAGAAGCCTTCAGGCTGAATTATATACAAGAGAATTTTTTTTTTTTTCATTCCTACTTCTCTGCTTTTTCTCCTTTCTCCCTTCTTTTTATTTTTTCCTTCCAAATTCTGGAAGGACAACCTTGCTCAGACAACAACTCTTCTAGGTTTTTTGGTAAGTTTTTTGTGTTGTGTCTTTTTTTTTTTTTTAAACAACTTATCTTCCAATTGTTCCTTTTGTTCAATCCATTTCATTCACGCTTTCTAACCCAACTTTTACAAGAAAAAAAACCGAAATTCATCAACCTGAACTAACAACAGCTAGCCTTGCTCTGAACAGAGCATTAGAGAAGCGGCCCTCCAGAAGTCTCTTCTCAACCTGAATTACACTCCGATTCTGATATACGTATATATATATACACACACACTTATGCACATACAAAGCTTCTTTTTGACTAGAGCATGTATTCCACCTCATACCACAAAAAAAAGGCAGGGGCATGGAATCCCAATTTCTGCCAGCCTAGAGAATGACCTTGAATAGTTAACATTAGCCTCTCTTGCCCACTCCCAAGCAAGATGCTCTTATTCAGGAGGATTATCAGAATCAGTAATGGCCTTTGCTCCTGCATGGATTTATAGTATTTGTAAATATAACTTGTGCAGCATTGAGACAGACAGAATAAACAAGGCTATAACAAAGGAGCAATACCAGTGAGTTCTGGTTACCAGTGCCAAGCTTCAAAAGAGAAATTTCAGTGCTGAGAAGACGAAATCTGGACAACTTGGGCTAAACAGTTTCTCATTAGATTAAGAAAATGTTCAAATATGTGAAAACTTAGATATAACAGACATACCCTTAGCTATTTGTTTTCATGTAGTAAGTTTCTTAAGACTGTGGAAAACTAATTGCTTACTAACTTAAGTGCTGTGTGGCATGTCTGAGCATCCCCTAAGATTTACACAAAAGCCAGAGAGAAAAAAATATTGTGCCTTCAGGACAAAGTGTGACGGTTAAGAGTCTGTCATGATGATAAAAGCTTCTAACCTTGCTGTCAGTTGATGTCTTGCTTCAAGTGGCTTTGAAGTCAAATTCAGTGGAAACCAGTACAATTAATTCTACTATGTACAGTTCATTACCTCTCACAGAAAACACCATCAACACAGTTTAATAACTTGCTTCTAACAGTTTAATTGTGATGTCTCCAATAATAATTATTGATTATGTCAAACCCCCTACATTTTGTGTAAGGCTACTGCACAACACATACAGTAACTAAGTGCCAGCTGATACTTTGCCAATTTGATATATTAAGAGTTATGTATACACAAGTGGCAGTTAATGTGCTGGCTGCCTTCCTGCAATGCCTCTTCTACCCTAGTCCCTCCCCTTCAATGCTAATCAGCGAGCAGAGCATAACAAGGAGATAATTACGCACTGCTGCTATTTGTGCCAAGAGACTTTATGTAAATATTTTTCATGCGTTCAGTTCCTTTACTCCAGCTACAGGTTGCATTTAAGGCAGAAGGTTAGAGAGACAGCCTCTTATGTTTTGTTGTACAGTATTAAATTTTTCAGATCTGGTTTAAAATGATACTTAAAAATCATGCTATATACATTTCCATAATTTATCTTTTAGTTACCTTAAACCATACAAGAAAATTTCCTTAGTAGGCAGCAAAGTAGTGAAGACACAATAGCTAAATGAACTTTCAACACCGAGTATCTGAAAGTGAACCCAGGTATTTCATTTTTGGAGGCCAAAGTTTGCTCAAGTATTCTGTTTTTCAATACAAGGTACATTGGAACTATTTTTATTTTTATTTTGCAAATATCCATATGAAATTACCCGAGTTTTACATTCTTCATTCAAAAAAGCTCACAAGTGCTAAGAACAATGCCAAATTCTTTCAAAGTTAGTGCTATGAGAAACTGTTGGAAAATTAGTATGCACCATTGAAAATATGGATAAATATGACAATGAGCCTGGCCGGCATAATGTTCACTTGGAGAAGAAGCAATTAACCTAAAAAAGAAGCATAAACAAGACACTAAAGAGTCAGACTATTACCAGCAAAATCCATTTTCTTTCTTCCTCATTTAAATGTTAAAAATAAGTTAGGAAGCAAATTAGATTCCAACTTATAGCTCTTAAAATTATGACAAAATGTAGTAACTGAAAAAAAAACCCTAAAAATAATTAATTTCAATTTGTGTCTACCATGAACAACAAAGTCCCCTGGAAGCAGACCTTTATATACAGTCATTAGACTGTTGCTATTTCGGTGGGCAATGTTTTTAATGAACCAATGACAGCTTGCTGATAACAATTAGATGAGATGAAATTAAACCATGCACACTCTTTAGAAGAGCAATAGTGCTGCTGGTAACAGAGACTTAATCATTGCGTTACCTAATCGGCCAACTGTCTGGAATCTACTTCACTGCAGGTTGAAATTTAGTATTAAATGTCCATCAATAACAGTGTGCAAATAAAAATCATGTACGCAAAGACTCAATGTCTAACTAACAAGATTGGAAACTCTGCTTAAGGAATTATATTTTAGCCTTTATCAAATAAAGTGCTTAGATGGGAGGGGGTTCCCCCAAATTTACTGGAGTAGATTTCAGTGGTTAATGGGAGGATCAAGACTAAATGTCAAACTAAATAATAACATTAAATCTTTATTTCTCATGCTTGCCAATTCAGAGTCACCGCTTTCATATACCCTGCTGTAAGTAACAGGTTCATCGGCCAACTCTGAACTTCCAGCAAGAGTAAAACCTCATTTATCAATGTTGGGACACTAATCTGAAATCCTAGCATACCACAGAAAACTTAGTGCAATACCTAAGTGCAAAACAATTACACAGTAGTCTGAGGAAAAGCAAATTCCTCAATTCATAGTTACTAACAGGTTCTTATGGAAGCTATAAGGAATATATTGAGAAGTTTGAGATTTAAAAACTTGTATTGATGACTGCACAGATCTATCATTACGTAAACTGAATTGTTTAAATGATGGTTCACATGAGTTATCCTGTGTGCCTGGTTATGACTGTAACTTCTCCCTAAATGGCAATTTGCACCAGATCAATGTTGAGGCACAATACAAAAACTTAAAATCATGTCAAGAACTGGACATACTGAAGTATTTAGTTTCATTTCTTTGTTTGTAAAGCAACAGTTCCTGGGTATTTATGGCTGTTTGTTATCTTCAGAAAACCAGTAATTTGTGAAGATTTTACCACCCTTCAACACCTTCAGGATGAAATTTCTGTAACAGGGAAAAAATCCTTTGATTTTCCATTAAAAATAAAAGCACCCCCTCAAAAAGCAGAAACAGTATGATGTGACCTAGATAAGCCAATATACCCCAAGTAGAAAACATCTAACTAGCAAAACTAACAATTTATGTTGTTCTTTGTCTACTGTGCTGCCAGACACTACCATAATGGTAGTACAATATGTTCAGGTATGTATATGTGTGTATATGGATATATTTTTTATATATATATATATATATATATGTGTTCATGCTATCTTTACCTTAACCAACCTGACACAACGTTTTACTTCTGTGAGCCTAAAGAGACCTATGATAGTAGACTTCATGCTGAAATCTATGCCATGTTATCTTAGCTGTAAATGTTACAGAAGCTAGCAGACAAAAGCCAGGTCAGGCATGCTCACATCCTCACGTGCAGCTATATCCAGATATCAAACAGGTGCCCTCCAAATGTTTTCACGAGCCTTTGGATCAAATACAGAGAAACTCTATGGTGAACCATTTAAAAGTAAGGCTAGAGTAGCAAGGAATGCTTTCTTGATGAGGTGAAGAGCACACTCCCATCTAGAAGACCAGTACAAGGCCTCTCAGTTAAATCTCAATGGGGATTCCAGGAGTTAAGAGGTGCTCAGCTCTCAGGCTATGCTCAACTTCACCAATAATGAGTGATTCCACAGAGGTTACTGCTGGCTAGTACCTCAACTGCAAAAAAGGGCAACATTTGAACACAAACACCCTCATCATTCTACACTACTGCCTGCCTACAGCAACAACTCTATTTCTCAATAATTTTTCAGGCCTTCTCATTTGCACTTCAGATTTCTTCTATCCAAAGGTACTATGCAGGACACTCCTGAGGATTAACCCAGATAAGATGCCCTTTAAAAATAAACATTTTCAAGAAGATCAGTATAGGGGGAGTTGAAGAAGAAAGGGAAGAGAAATGCAACTTTCAGATTACCTTTAAAAATAAGCAGGAGGTCCAAAAGGAGAAGAAAAAAAAAAAAAAAAAAAATATTAAAAATGCTGGGTTTTTACCTTCCCATGTTCCAGCAAGGGATTCTTAATGTCATCATGGGAGAAATCAATTCGCAGCAGCTGCGGACAGCCTGAAGGGCTTGAACATCTTAATTGGAGAAATGTTTTAAAAGTTAAAAGGCCAGAATCATGTCAAGTATATGAAGCAAAAAAATCAAGATGCTTCAAAATCTATTCATTATACAGCATTACAAAGGACAACATCTATGTAAGAAAAAATGTTCCAAAATCATGAGAAGCTAGTCTTACTGATGAATTCTAATCGAATACAAGAAATATTAATATAAGCCTGTATATCATATTTTAATCTGTTTTTAAAACGTTGTATCAGTACTTCTTAAGAATTATCCTTTATTATGTATTTAATGTATATAAGCTGAAGTGTCAGGTACTTAGAAACCTAATAGCCACTTACTTAAACTCAGGACTGAAATTTAACAGTTCACTTAAAGAAAACTGAATTAGGAGAGGAGTAGTTTATGTTGAATTTAGTATTCCTGCAGGGAGACAAACTAACTTTTAGGGAAATTTAGGTCCAAATGCACAGAATATGAATGGGCACAAAACCTCTGGCTTTTAACTTCAGAGATAGAATTCTTATTTATCCTTTGGCTTAATTGCACATAGAAATAACGGTGCCTTGAAAAGCTCCTGTTTGTTGAGTAACTCAGACCTTCAGGATGAAAATAGCACAGGAGAACAATAATGTCCAGATAAGCAGCAGCAATTCTACTGTTCACTATTACTTCCCTTCATTAAATGCGTGCATTTTACCTTTCCCATCATCATCCCTCACTGGTGCTGCTTAAGGAGGAGACAACAATGTTCATTACATGCCCATCACTCCCAAGAATGAGAGGTTCTTCAGCTCCTGCTCTCTCCAGTGAACTATGATCTGAAATGTGGAAAAATTAATAATTCATAGAAAATGCTACTGTTCTGGAACTACTCTAAGCATACTAGAGGTAAAGGAGGTCACAAAAATCTTGACGTTAGGCCGCCCCCCCCTCACACTGTAGCTCCAATCACTTCTATGTACTAGTCTGCATTTGTAGTGGAGGTAAGTAGCAGGGAAAAAAAATAATGAAAACAAAACCAAAAGCTCCTTGTTTACTCTTTGGTAGGGTAAATCAACAGCACCACCGAAAAAACAACAGTTATACTGACCTATGTAGTTGATGCACATCTGCATCAACATTAGTAACGTATTTTCTGAATAAATACTGCTATTTATCAAACAAAAAATGTGTAACATAGGTTTGTTCTCGTCATGATTAGATTTACACAGTGTTTGTAGGTAGCTTGATTGAAAACAATATCAAGGACATCAATTCAGAGTGGTGTAAACTGTTACATCCTCATTGGTCTACTTACAGTTTCTCAATCTAGTGCCAAGCACTCTGGTATTGCAAGGGATTATTTTTTCAGTAAGGATTCTAAACTTGGCTTCTGTGCTGCACCTCTGTGTGAGGAGTCCTCCCCAGGGCACCCTTCTGCTGAAGGTACTCTAGCAGCCCACACCACTGAGGCTCCTTCCCCAACTCCCAGCTGTGACACCCGAAAGCCACCCAAATTCCATTACCTTCTGGTGGTTGTCAACACCTCAAAGAACTACTGTGTTGTCCTTCTGTATAATAATCAGGGTATGCTGCTGATAGAAACCTAACACAGAACCACCAGTCCCCGTCACTGTAATCCAGAGACTGAACATTTTAAACTAGTAACATCAATAAATGTTTTACCCAATAAAATCTTCGATTCAGGAGCACATTTCTCCTCAGGAAATACACATTTAATCAGGATTTCAGTACTTGCCTAAGTCCTGTTTTCCATTGTAACAAGACATATTTAAGGTTGATCTCTTTTATCATCTCCCAATCCATCTGCTTGCCAACTTACCCAGTCTCTATCAAAGGCCAGTAATCAAAAGCCTTTGTTGTCCTTTTATGTTGTACAATACATAGCTCTGAAGCTACCCGTTATAAAAATTATGAACAGTGGTGAAGCTATGACATACAAGTCCTCTACAAAAAGAAACTGGAGTTAAAAGATGAATTTGTGCTCTAATTGAACTAATTATTGGGAAAGGAGATTGCAGGAAGCCCAAAACATTGAACTAATTCTCTGTGGAATGCCTTCTGTTAAAGAGGACATGAAAAGAGTCCTCACCTCATGTCAGTGATTATTTGGAGAATACAGAGCCGAATGTTACGTAAATGCCCAAGCGCCTGTTTGTTTAAAGAAATACCTAATTAATGTTAAAAAAATATATAATTAGTAAGTCCTGTCATGTAGGGTTTTCTGTCTTTGTCCTAGTCTTTGTCAGAGAAACAATCTCAGCTGCAACTGCATGGCCTGTCTTCTGCTCTAGGTTACACAGGTTAAACTCAGCTACAACTTTATACCTACAGTTAACACAACGCTGAAAAGATGTGGGGTAGGAATCGGGGGTGCAAGGAAGCACCACTCTTTCATTTCAGAACAGCTGAGGCTATTGCTTTAAATCCTTATTTATATATATATAGGCTACACACAATGGGCCTGAGCCTCTACTGTGCTATTCCAAGTTTCCGTCCTTGAAATTTCTTCTAAACAATTATTTCACAGAATGATAGGACCAAAGGATCTCAATTATGGTGATGAAATCAATCAGTATTTCCATGCTGTATGTGTACAGTCCGTACTGTTACAGTCTCTCCATAGCTAGTTCCAGTACAAGTCAAAAAGCTGTTCAGAAATATCCCTGAAAGCTTCTTCCCCCACCAAATGCTTTTTCTCTTTTCACATCTTATTCTAAGGAACCTTGAGCATCTCTAGCTTTAGGGGCTTTTTTGCATTTAGCTTTCTCCTTGCTAAGAGATGGTACAAAATGTATTACATGCAACCTCAGAGCTACGAGATGCATTTGCTTTTTGTCTTCTGTTCATAAAATTTAAAAAAAAAAGCATTTTGCTTTAAAGGTATAACCTGAAACAAATGGTTATGTTTGCAATACCCATCTTTCTGTATTCAGACTGTTAATTGGAGTGCACAGTCCTGTCACTTTTATTTAGCCTTGACTAAGTTTGTACTCTATTGCTTCCTTAGGTAGAAAGTCCGTTGTGTAATTTGCTGGGGGCAGTTCCCAAATGTGTAGTGGCTGCTGCTGCAGCCTTGGCTGGGGACAGTCCCCAGTGTGCAGTGGCTGCTGTTGCAGTCACTTGCAGGTGCTGCCTGAGTTGCCCGGAAGAAGAGAGCAGCCGTTCTGGCCGTGCCCTGGTGTCTCGTCACTGTGTGCCTTCTCCCTCCCCAGTAGGACATCTTTCTCCTGCGGACTGGGGCAGCAGCTAGCAGGGAACTTATGTGCACCACACCAGCATTCCCAGAACTGATCGTTTTAATTCACTGGCTGCTGGTTTATTTACGTACCTTCGTATTTGTTTTATCGTTTTCATTTTCTACTTCTAATACACACAGGAGGAAAATGAGTCAAAAAAGTGGTATCAAAATAACCTTTCAGGCTTCGCATCGGTAGATGGAATATTCTAATATGGGAGTCCATTATTTTTCCATTTAGGCATTACAATATCCTTTAACTTACTCCCATTTTCCCTGCCTAATTTGCCATCTCTTAGATGCCAAGAACGTGTAGAAATCTCTGAGGGGCGTTTCTCTCATCAGCAGAAAAGGTACATTGCATAATGACTTTCAGGCATTGGTGGCAAGTACTGTATTCTCAGAAGCATAAAATCAGAACTGGAAGAACTCCTAATAGGTCACCTAATCTATCTTTCTGCACAAACTGAGTTCTGCATAGCTGAAGTATCCTCAATTTTCTTAAGGACTTGCCTGTTTGGGATTCCATACACAATTTTTTTTTCCAGTAATAGTCACACTCTCTTCCCCATGTCCCCTTTCAATCTCAAGGAGCCATCAAAATTCAGAATATATCAGGAATAAAGGACAAGAAGCTCAGAGAGTTGTTACATTAAAACCAGCAACTTAGCCTGACATAACCCAGAATTCTGGGCTCTGTATTAACTGGAAAAAAAGTATTAGACTGGCATAACACTTCTGTGGCAATAATTACTTTCCAAATGTACTGGAATAAACTTAATCTTAATGAAATTCCATCTGATGCCAATGCAGTGACTACTGCCTTTCTAATACACCTCCCTAATTCTCATATCAGGAAGATAAGATCTTGACATTCCTGAATAATGAGCTTTCTTACACAGTTAGATGACTACCAGTATCTAAAGATACAGGTTAACAGTTCCTCCGAGAAAAAAAAATGATGATCTGTTTACAAAAGCTAATAGGTCTGTATTTGCTCTCTGCTTAATCCTGCAACTTCTCAGTTATAGCACTACCTTATTTGCGCTACAGTCGTAAGAAGGAACTTAAAACATTAAATGGCCTCTGAACTGGACATCTGTTAAATCAAGTCACACTATTCAACCAGTTTCACCAGCAGAAGTTGTTGCAGAGTATCTACTCACAACCATCTGGTATTCGCAGACATCTCTAGACCACGGATCACTAAAAGATTTTAATACTGTCAAGAGGTTTGGGCCACAGTCTCATGCCACCAGGGGAACAGGTCTTACGTTTAATGTGCCTTGAGGATGAAGGAATGAACTGAGGGTGAAGGAACTAAAAGGCTTATCTTTCATTCAGGAGCTGTTCAGTGGATCTGGGGAAAACAGACACCTCACACGTTCAGCTGAGTAGCAAACAGTCACAGATGGATGAGAAGCTGACCTTCCAAAGCATCATTCAGCAGAGCTGAATTAGCACAAAGGTATAAATAAACAGCTATTAGTATTGCAGCAGAAGCAGCGATTCTGTCACACCGCGAGGCAAGACCATCAGATTTTTTTATTTGTACATAATCACAGTTGCTGTGGGGTAGAAAGGAGCAGAGCGAGACAAATAAATTATAACCTTTTTGCAAAAGTAAAATCTAAGTAGTTTTGTGGCAGCATTTAAAGCAATGAGAGCTCTTCCCAAATGGGCCTTCTTGCATTCATTTTGACAGCAAGCGCATTTTTTTTTCCAGATCACATAAAAGCAAAGAAAAAAGTTTCTGTCATAGCTTAAGCCAGTAGTTTTCCCCTAGAAATGTGTTTACAGTTTTAGTCTCAACAGGGAGGCATGTTTTGCATGTAAATAGCAGGTGGTTATGGAGAGTTACTTTGACAGCTAATGTCTTGAGCTGCCTTGACATCTGTGGCCTAATAGAGTGGCTCTGTACTAAGTGAACGTCCTGATGAAAGGCAACCAAATTAAGTGGAGTTTTTCATCTTGGTTTCTAGCTGACTATACTGCAACCATTCAAGGGGGAATGAAGAAATGATTAAAAGGAGATTGCACTCTGGCTCTGGTGGCAACTGACATAAATGAACTTGAAAAGACAAATAAGACAACACTAATTTTAAAGCCACAGTGGTCCTTCTCAGTCAGTATCACTGGAAATTGCAGTGCTGAAAGCAGAGGCGGTCTGACTCTTGCCCAGAAAACGAGCACCATCATGATGTGGCAGAATGGGATGTCAAATACACACTAAAGAGTGGTAATTAAAGCCTTTGTCTTATTTATTCTTCTTTGTAGAGAATTAATAGCTACAGTGTTCACAGTGTCTCCTGGCTCCTGTGCTCAGGCTGAATTCACATTTCTCCTTCCTAATTTATAATCTGAAAATTACATTGTTGATCTTAGGAAGGTAGGTGATTCTCAATAGCAATGTCTCTGTGCCAAAGTATTGAGGAGGCCATAATTTTTCCATGCTGTAACCATGGACTTTTCCTTTCCAGATGACGGCTTTTCCTGGGCAGCTTCTCTTAGAAAAATCTGTGAGCTATGTATCCTACCAAGACACTTAAGCAGAAGTACACTCATCAGTCAAATGTATTCAAGAATTGATAGAAGATTCTCTCATCTCTAAGGCTCTGTAGAACTATACACAACTTACAAGTCACCCATAAAGGCATTTACTTACGTCTGTCTCTTATTCAGATTAGGACAAGAGGATTTCAGGCATTTCAATGATTCACAGTTTGGCTACCAACCCATTCTAGTCCTTCTGAGTGGATCTTTGCATGTAACTCTTTGGCTTTATTATAAAAACAGATCTTACTTTTCAACAGCACTTGGGGTAGGTTTGCTCCTAGAGCTGCCCAAGCACAAAATACTCTTGAAAAAAGTACAGCTTTTTGGCAAATATGATTTTTTTTTCCTCTCAAGGAAAGGTACAACAAAGATACTGCTACCACCCGAGTTTATGGTAATGCTTCAAAAGAGAAAACCAGATGTTTAAGCACTATTTTTTTTCCCCTGAATTCTGAACAGGACATCCCACAGGACTGGAAATGAAAGGGAGTTGACGGAGCGGGTGCTGTGTTGCAGCACACTGCTCCCAGTTCCAGGGAGCCCTCTCTCCGGATCGCCTGGGAAAGCCCAAAGTGCGAATGTAACCATCTCCTCATAGATTTGCACATTTCCATGCCACCAGACCCTGCAGTGGTGTGAAATATTCTTTGCAACAGAAAGAACAGTGTCACTGCTAATCTGTTTTCTCTGAGAAACATCCCAGTTGAATGGGACCAAAGGTGAAAGCTGCATTTTAAGCACGTAAGATACAACATCAGTCTGCCAAGCTATGAACAAAATGACAGTCCTAAACATTCCTTAATTATTCTGCTTCTACTTTGCCTCCGTATCGGTCATTGGCAAGTGTGCTCTATTTTGCCCTACAGTTCTACTTCAGAGAAAAACCGTGTTTGTCCTGCCTCCGCTCTCTGTCAGAAGGATGCCACCAGAAACATGGTGGTCTTACAGGGATCTGTCTTGACAGGTAATATATTACACGATGCATCATGACCCTACGTCTGCCTTTTGCCCCAAAATGCAGACAGAACTACAAATCAGGAAACCATCGTGCTGGCTCCTTTTTTCCACTGTATCTATCTGCTTACATCAGTTGTGTTATGTCCAGGAGCATTAAGAAGCTATGTACTTGTAAGGCTTAGGATCTGTAGGGAAAGGGAAAGAAACTCTGATTAGATTAAACTCTGCAGAAAATACTGAAGCTCCATAACCAAATCCTGAAAATCAATTACTGACAAGAAGGTAGTCCAGAATAATCTCTTAAGTGTTTCTGCTCTACCAATTACGTGGTAAAAACACTAAGAGCCCACATTCCACGCGAGGTAATATTACCATGCAAGTGACATCTCCTCCTTTTGCATCTCATGACAAGACTTTGACTTACAAGTCACAAACAATCCTAAGTTTGTTAAATCCTTGCCATTTCCCTTTCACTCCGCACCCCTGACATAACTTCATTAGAATGATACAACTATAAATCCATTGATCAGCAAAACTAGGTAACCACGTATCTTCCAAAGAGCAAAACTTCACAGCAGAATATTTGAATGCAGGGAAAACAACTGCACTTGAAAAACACGCTCTGGCAAGTTTCTGTTTTGCTGAAAATTACAGAAGTGGCAGGAAAGCTGCATTTGGGACTGCATACAAAGGTGAGCCAGACCATGTGGTTACACCAAAACCACTTCTGGGCCCTGATTTCAGTATTGCCATGCACTCCTCCCCAAGAGAACTCCTGCCTTGATGCAGATGCTACCATGCACACAGGCTGCAAACCCTCTAGCTACACACGGCCCCTTCCAATTCCTTCTCCAGAAAGCTGTATGAACCCATCTGTAACAGATTCCAGATCACATCCTTCCTGAGCTGAAATAAACTTGAACACACCCAAGACAACAGATATCTACTCATTTTGTAAGCGCAGATGGATGACACTTAGCTTTTTTTTTTTTTTTAATTCTTCTTCTCATCAGATATTAAAAAAAGTCTAACCCGTAACAGGTCACTGTGATCACACTTTCATATGCTTTGGTGAAAAACTCGGCTATAATCTTACGTAGTTCCTCCTGTCATGAATAAGAAAGGATGAATATACTATCATATCTTTCAAAGTCACAGTGCAAGTTACATTCTTAGAGCAAAGCTAGTATGTCAGTAGCTGAAATTGGCCAACTTTCTTCCACTCTCTCTCAAAAAAAAGAAAAAAAAAAAGAAAAGAAAGTTTGGGGAAAAAGAATTCGATCGGGTGTGCCGAACTTACACCTCGAATCAAAACTAACACATTGTGATCATCTGTAAATATCATGATTACTCAGAAATACTGACCATCAAGTCCAGTATCCTGCCAAAAGCCTATCGCAGTCACCTGAATTCACCTTCATACTACAAAACACTAACTACTGTAGGGTGCAATGTTACAGGAGAATTTATAACTTACTCCATTAGCACCTTCATTTTAAATGAAATTTCTCACTAACGACGAAACAAAAGGTGTAACAGCAGAGCTACAAAAAGAATAACAACATATGTAAAAATACATGTTTGCCAGATATTTGCATAGGTGTGATTTATTGATTACAGTGAGTCAGCCCTCTCTTAATGCAAGTTCTGTTTAATAAAGGAACAAAGAACAGTATCAGACAGCAGGAAATAAATTAGAAAATACTTACTACATGAGAAATTAATAGCTGTTGGTAACAACTTAAATGTGTCTCATCCAGAGCAACTCTTCTGTTGAATTATACTTCCATTTTATTAAGCAATATTTCTTTCTTTTTTTGTGTGTGTCAAACATGCTCAGCAAAAACAAAACCAAAAAGTGAATGTTGCAAAAAGCACCATTAGGTACTGAACGAACGTGTCAATACAATCCGATGGTTTCTACAGTGCAAGTCAAGACTCAGGTGGTACCAACCCTTCTTTGACACAGACAGCAACCTTCCAACAAAGCAATGATGTGCTTATGCTAAAATCATTTTAGAATTTATTCATTTTATCAAGTGTGTGCTGTGGAAAAGATAGGATATTGAAAGAGGAGTTCTTCTAGACTACAACTGCAAATACTTCTCAGTGTAACACTGATTTTAAATCATTGCCATCTAGCAGCAAATCACTTCCCTGCAAAAGTGAGCAGACTGAATTCAGTCTAGCTCTGAGGGAATAAAAATCTTTATCAGAAAAAAAAATCAGTTCAAATCCACACTGGACATCTCATTAGGTAGGCTGAGGATTAATGAGGCTAGAAACTAAACTGCACTTTTGTTCCTAGAAATGGTCTTTGTCTGATTACAGGTCAGACATCGACAACACAGTATATAAAAATTATACAGGTATTGTCCTTGATGTTTCTGTTTCCCGCAGAGAGGACTTCAGCGCTCAAGTGTAGCAGTCAATAATATTCACATGCAGTTAAAATTCATCTTAAAAGAGGCGTGACAGATTTTATCCTTCATCACTTTTCAGTTTAAGATTAACGAAGCACATTTCCAAACCCGATGATGTCTTTGCTCCTGTAGATCAACGTGCCACGTTTCTAACAAAGACTGTGTCTATTTATTGCTATTCCTATACACCTCCTACAAAACCAAAACACAACCCTTGACTGAAATAGCTGGTTAAATTAAGATGTTACCAACCTTTGAAGTTTTCACATCTGAGACCTCTGGGGCTTTGTTTGGTTGGTTTTTTTAACAAAGGGGCAGAGGGTCATCAGAATGGAATGTACTGTTAATCACCTCAATGTCATCACTTAATGAATGCTGAAATAAAGAGTAGCACCTGTTACCTATCACCAGTATGTGGCACGTGTTCATCACGTGGGGTGTACAAGATGAAGAATTCTGTAGATGTAATTTTTTCCTGCAGTACATCCTAGGTATTCTTAGTCTCTCTCTTGCTGACAGCCGAAATAAAACATTGAACAGAAGACAGGAATGAGTAAGTGAACTGAGGCCAGCCTTCAGCTTTTCACTTGGCATACGTTGCTCTTTCTTGGTATTCCTTATGAAATGCATCTCACTATTACATCACCTTAAATTCATACTGACGATGATTCTCTGAAGTCCATTCTAAAAACAGAAGTTTTGAGGATGTATCTCTATATTTTGACCATATGATCTGTATTTCTTTTCCTTCACACTCCATTTATTCAACCTTGATAAACATTCTGTCAAGTAATCCAGAGGCTTTCAGAGTGAAAACTTTCTGGATAATTACCAATCCACCATTATTTCATTATTTATTCAAGTTTTACACCAGTGACCTGATATTTTCATTGCTATTGCTCTATCCTGGAGGAAACAACAAGGTATCGATTTAACCCTGCTGATGCTGATATCCTCTCACATTTACCCAGATTCAGCCCCAGAAAGCTTTCTTTGACATCCCAGTGAAAGAAAGTGCTGTTGCTTTTGTGTTAGATGAACAAAAACAAGAGAGCTAGATAACTACCATCAACATATCATAACTTAATGGATGTCCCCTTCCTAGCACCTTCAACTGTTTCATGGGTAAGCAGTGAATTCAAGCAGAGTCCCAACTCTGAAAGCTTCGTGAGGCAGAAAGGAATCACTGAACTTCCCTCTTGGAACTCCTCTGAGTCTCTAATCAAAGAAATTAAGCTCTGCTTTGTATACTGGGTTATGATGCCATCAGGAATCTACACAAGGGTAACATCACTTATAAAGCAGGCTGCAATGCCAAAGTGTCACAAAACAGAACTCTCATTTTTTTTTGTAACAAAATCCATTGCCATTCAGTAATTGTGATTTAGTTGGAAGCAGCAACTGCTCCACGTGTATTCTGTGACAGTGGCAGAATGCTGTTAACAAAACCTGAATGAAGCTGTTGCCCCACGAGGCCTGCAGAAAGGAGGCCTTGAGCTGTGCTGGTAGTAACCTTCTGTACAGATTGAAGCAGGATCCCTTTTATGCTTTTATTGTTACATGAGTGTGCAGGAATCACACAGTAGGACTCTCAGTCCCAACCAGGGGCTTCTACTGCTCAGAGATAAATAAAATATCTGATTAATAATACACACTATACATCAGTACTTGATAAGAAAATGGAAACTACACTCCTGGAGAATGAGCACGTACTTTACAATAATTCCACTTAGCATTCGGTTTTTCTTCTCACTTATAAGCAACAGCAACAGGACAAAAGTTGGCAATTTTAATTGTAAAGCAGCTTAATAATTTTATAAAGGGAGCTGTACTCCTGTTGTACCTCACAGCATAATGAATTCCTTTTGAAATGGGAGAAGCAAAGCATAATCCCAGAAGCTCTAACAGATAAGATGAAATGCCACCCTAATGCAATCTGCGTCTTGTTCCCGCCATAAGCAGCAGCTATTTTTGTTGAGCAAATTGAACGCTGCATTGTTCCCAGTAACCGGAATGAGTGGCGATGGGGAGGAATCTGCTTACAGGGGAATAATTTTTTATGTAATTATTAATGAAGTTGTTTATTGTTCACATTGTCTGTGCAGCCTATGAATGCCTGTATTGAACATTCAGCAAAACTCAGACAAACCATTAGCCTAATTTGGCCGGTGGGAAGGGATCAAAGAGATCAGAACATAGTTTCAGCAGCTTTTTGAATTTTACTTTAATTCCGTGGAGTCCAACCTAAAAATCTCAGGTGATTTGACAGACTGCATGTCTCTTATACTTACATATCTCTATCTGACTTCATAAATCCTTCATATGTTTCTTCCAGAAAGTTTAAGACTTACACCTTAGTGACAGACTTTGGATGAGAGTTATTTATGGCTGTCAGTATCCGAGAAGGTTTAGTATGAAAAAAAGAAACTCTCTGGAAAGACAGCTGAACTGTGAATGAGTCTTATGGATTCCTCCAAACTCTAACTGATTAGAAGTCTTAAATGCAATATGGTTATAGGTGTGATATTTGAGGTCTTACGGTCCAAACCAAGCTGTACTCGTGAAGAAAGCTACCAGATTCAAAAGAGCAGATGGCAAAATGAGCCATAGAAGAATCCTGCCTTTTCTGAAGGCCACTACCTGAGGTTCAGGAGATGCTCTACAGTGCTAAGGAACTGAAACATGAAGATGGGTTGGGTCTTTTTTTCTTTTCCTCTATAAACATCAACAAAAAACAACAGTGGGATGTTTATGTGGGGGTAAGAAGCTACACTATGTAGCTGCCATGAAGAGCAGAGAAGCCATGGGCCAACAGATAAAGATTAGGAATCTTGTAAGGGTCCTATGATTACCACAGCATGCTCTCAGAAAGACTGATGAGGGATGTCATTGCAGAACTCAAAGAATTAGCAAACCCAAGATAAACATGAAAGACGTGAGTTCAAAGCACAGCTCAAAGTAGAGAGATTCAAGAAGCAACACCAGTTATAAGCACTCTCCTTCCACCTACTTTGCAAGAGTTTTATTTGTTTTGCTTTCCCCCAGATGAGTTTGCTGATCCAGTTCCCAACACGGGCGTGTTACTGTAAGGGAGGGAGCACTACCCTACAGCACAGCAACCAACGGCTCTGGAGGTGGCAGGAACTCTGCTCATGACATCATGGAATGAGGGCTTTTCTGCCACCTCAAGGGAAGCGCAGCATTGTTTTCATTGCCTGCAACGAGTGTTTGAACCAGAAGGAAGGGAAGCTGTAGCTTAATTATGTGGCTGACAGGTAATGGGAATCTAAACTCCATGACAAGGACACAGAAACCAAAGTTAGGAAAGAATATGGTCAAGCTGTAATATGCCTTCAAAAAAAGTAAAATAATTTGGACTATGACAATAAACCTGTTCAAAAACTGAAATTGTCTTACTCTCTGATAAGGAAAATGCAAATGATTCTGTAACAAGTAGAACACAAAATGCTCCTTGCCTTTTGTTTGACTATCACTGGAACTATATGTAGCACTCAAGAGGGTGTGAGTAGGTTCATTCCTTACTGGTCCTCCAAAGAAAGCTCAATGCATTCTCAAATGGACTTCCAGACAGGGCTCACCAGTGGAAAATCTTGTCTTGGAGATCTGCTGTATCTTATATATATAAATATACACAATTCCTTACAGATTTTGGTGGGAAGGGTATAGGCCAACTTTAATAGACAGCAGCATCCACACAACTGTGCAAGTACTTCTAACACCAATGAATAAGCAGATTCAGCTGTATTTATATTCTCAGCTCAGTTACACGATGACCTACTGATTTTATAGAACAGTTTGAAAAATCAAGAGTGTTCAAATCCCTAACTACAAATATCAGCAAAATTTCCAGAATTATTTACAAAGAGATAACAGAAGCATGGGATGTAATATACCCTTTAACTGCAAAAACATCTGCTGTGAAGCACTTTAAGAGATAACACGAACAAGTATAATTAATTTCTCTCTCTTCTCATGGTCTGGCTTTTAAATACAGTAACTTCAGTCCTCATTAGAAACTTATTTCTCTTCCCCCTAATTAGCTGCCCAGTGAAGTCAAATTCCTTGGATCCCACCTCAAAGTCTTCACAGCCTTTGCTGATGATGATTTTTACGAAACCGTGCTTGAGTTCCCAGCCCTAAGCAAGCTCTACTACTCCAGCATGAGTTCCCGTGGTTTGGGCAACCTTCTCTTGTACTGAGGCTTTCCCTGCAAGTCTAAATGAGCTTAGACTTCTGATAAAGAGTTTATCCCTATTGGACCCATACACGAGCAGGTGTTTGCAGAGACAAAGAACAGGCTTTTCCAAATGAGCTGGCACCGGAACACACTATTTTAGTCAACTGAAATACACTATTTTATAACTCCTTGGGTAGAAGAGCAAAGCACTGAAAACTCATGAGAACAGACTTACCTCTCTGCTTCACAGTAGCCATCATTTCCCAAATTCTGCTCCAAGCAGCCAGCTCCAAGTTCAGTTCTGGAGCAAAGAGTGCCAGTTCAGTGACCCTGTAATGTGTTCCACTGACCCGGAGCCTGGCCAGGAGACCAGAGCTCAGAATAAGCTGCAAAATCCACCTAGACACAGGCTAAATTACCTGTGCTTGGCTTTATGCTCCCATGGCCAAGATGCCCCTTGGCATCAAAAGAAAAGTGTTCCTAGTCCATGCTAAGCTGCATTTACTGCTGCAGCTAGCAAAGCCTCACTTTTTTTCAAAGAGAGGGACCACAGAGAGCAATTAAGTAGGAAGAGACAGAGGTTAAAGGTCTAGAATTCACATCACAAGATTTCACAGTCATGATGCTCAAGTGAATCTTCATATTTTGCTCATTTGTTAGTTCATTCATTAATTTTCACCTCATTTACAGTATTTTAATGACCAACATGAAAGCAGCTAATGGTCTGCATTATGATAAAAGTATCAAAAATAATGTGCAGCTCTGTTTTTAATGTTTAATTTCCATGATTTCAAAGGCACCGACTTTGTTCAAATCAGCCAAGACTTCAGTGGTTATTTTAACTATCAGTTTTAACTGCAGTTAGTTATTAAGTGATAGAATTATCTTTGCACTTTCCTTACTATCTAGGCAAGAATAATCCTTACATTACTGAATAAAACAAAACAATTTCAGTTTAGACCTCAAACAACAGATAATTTAATGCTTTAAGTTCTTTCAAGGGAAACAAACCCCCAACACATCATATATTTTTCACCTCTAAATTGATTTTCAATATTGTCCTGCTTTATTTGCTCTCTCCACATGGTTTCTTCTGATTCCTCTTTCTACTGAACTTCTTCTGACATGTAATTTCCTACTTGCTTTTATTTCACTTATTCTACTATTTTTCCATTATTTTTCCTATTATTTTATCTTCCCTTCTGTTTGTCAATTTTATGCAGGGTTTTTTTTAGCGCGGCTTAGTGTTTTGACATGCCTCTATTGTTGCATTTATTTTTATTTACTTTTTTGCTTTCATTGTTCTATAGATGAGACACTATGCCAAGTCAAATCCCTTTTCAAATTCTCTTTGAATAAAAGATGAGCTGCTCTGGAATCATTCCAGATGTAGCTGCCAAAATGAACTGGTCCAGCAGAGCTTTCTTTGGATTATACTCCATGATAGTTTCACTATCACTCTAGCTGCAAGATGAATACAAGAACTTTCACCATGAATCTCTTTTTCTGTCATTTTTGGTACCTTTGATTATCTCAGTCTATTGTATTTCAGACTCAAAACTAAGTGGGGGAAAAAAAGGCTTTATTGTGCTGACTTTTGACGAATACCTACTGATGGAGACCTTGAAAAAACAGCACTTGTCTGAACAGTGAAACTGGAGAAGACTGAATTCTTGCAGCTTTCGTCCATTGGGACTCTCCCACACCTACTGCTTTGGCTGTTTGGGGGCATTGGATTTTTGCTTGTTTATTGCTTTTTGGGATTGGGGTGGGTTGTTTTTTTTCTTCTGTAGCTCTTTTGTTTCTGACTTATACAAACCAAGTATTTTCACATTTCTGCCACTCTGTCAAACCTGTTTAAAATATGACAACAGATTCTAAACTTTTGATTCAATACTCTTCTCACCTTACCCAGTGCCTAATAGAACGCCTGGTAAATTGAACACTCCTGACATTCATACTTACATGATTATTTTCAGTCCCAGCTTAAAAATCAGTTATTACATTTCAGATAAGAAGGATATATATATATATATATATTTTTTTTTTTTTTCCACTATAAACAGA
>WTSP01007119.1:18318-29712 GCA_025331215.1 Actenoides lindsayi | reverse complement strand
TTTTTCCACTATAAACAGAATAATCTTTCCAGTAGTGTTAAAAATACACAGTTGGGTAAAAAAAAAATCATCTTGACTTATGGAAAAGGTCAGATCTGTGCCTAAACATTTTCTTAAATAGTTGCAACCTACCTGTGAAATCATATGGCACACCTTTATGAAAATACATCAGTTAAATGTTTACTGTTAGACTAGATAAAGCAAGTGCAAGCTTTCCACCATTATCACAGGCTTCTGAATGTCCACCATGGTGATGGATCCCTCTGTGCGTACCCAAAGTATTATATCTACACCAAACCTGGGTGTATTTACTGCCCGTGTACAGATAAAATGCAGAATTCCCTTAATGCAACTTCTTTATCACCACATCTAACTGATGGGCATAGAAATCTCTAGCAAGATGTTCTGGTGTCACAAAGCAGAGCCTGGGGTACCTGTCTGAACTGGCATGAACCCAACAGAGCAGCAGTGACCCAAGTGGGAAGCGCTGAACACATCTACAGAGCATACTTTATACAGCTTATTAGGGAGCCGACCACAGCTAAGAAACTATTCAACTGACTTTCACTTCTGCAGAAAGAACGACACATGAACAAGTGCCAGAACTACTTGGTGTGCACAGAACCACCACATACACGCACCACAGGCCTTTTATGCGTATTTTTGACCCAGGAATTCCAAACTAAAATGCATGAGTTGTAGAAATACAAGCTTGATATGTGGTCACAATCACATCTTCTGATAGAAACCAGGTATGGCTGAAAGATTCTGTGGGTGCCTGAACATCAAATCCTGTGTAGCCTTTGAAGCACAGCTCAGAAATAAACACCTGAGCTGTCTCAGAGCTGTTCTCATGTGAAAGCAGAAAGCCCCTCAGAATGCCCCACCAGCGTTCCACTTGGACTCTGAAGAGGAGCATCGCTGCAGGTACAGGCACCGCCTGGGCCAGACCCAGCTCAGCTATTTCTGCATGGCACCACACTGACATTACAGCCTTATGTTATGGAACGTTCACAGACTGATTTCCAAATGGTGTAATACAAGCTAATTACATTTTCTTTTCCTGCACTACAGACACAATAATTTTCTTCTTTTGAGTTACTCTTTCCTCTGCAGAAGCATCAATTGACATCAGCTCTATCTTTCGCTACGTCGTGTTGTGCGTGCTTCCAATGCCATCAGCGAACTTTAATTTACCAACAGGGCAAGTGCTGTTGGATGACTTGTACACTTACAGATCAAGCCAGTGGTTGCTCTAAATCTGAAGTAATAAGTGGCTTTTTAAGGACAAAAAAGTAAAGCATTTGAATCCTGCACCAATTCATTTGTGTTTCAGTATCACAGAAAGCCACAATGAGAATTAATTGGTAACGCTCCATCACGAATGCCTCCAGGTGTGAGAAACAGCACTGGCATCATGTCGTTCCCAAGGTACCTCAGGAGAATCACACCACAGCTAGCAGTCAGTGGAGCCAAATCCCCACAGTATTTAAAAACACTTCTTATTTAGATTTGGCCAACAGCTTCTTGGAAAGGAAAACACCAACTGTACTAGCAGCTTGTACCTGCATGTTTCTGAATCTATTCAGCCCACCTATAATGAATAAAAATGTCAATGTATTTCTATGTTAGCTTTTGAAAAGCAAAACAGAAAATGAGGTGCAAGACAGTATTATGTTTATGAATGCAATTAACAACGAATATCTACAAGGAGAAGACGACATCACGCATCAACACATACCACTGACAGGTAACAACTTGCACACACGGTACAATGTGATACAGAAATGAGCAGACACTCTACTATGTATGCAGAAAGTAAAACAAATGCAGTAAAACAGAAACAAAGAGTCTTTGCATTTGACTTTCCATCCTAAACAAAACCAAGGCAGATCCCAGATGCCTTTTCTTTCTGTGGATTCCGGACAACTATTAACGCTTTCCAAGACATACAAGAAATTCTCGTTCTTTTACATCCTCCACTTTCCCATTTTTCCCACATAACCCTAACCAGAGAGCAGTTACAGATAATGCAAGTTAGCAAACAAAGTCTGTATGTATGAAAAATACACTCTCCTAAGGCAATACTTCAACGTATTGCTCTCCTGCGCTGTTTCCCAGACCACAAATGAATGTATCGCGACAGGTTTTCGGTTGCCACCTGACTCCACCCACTAGAAATATTAATTAAAAAGAAATATGCTGCAGGATAAATGTAATAATTTAACATGTTTCTATGAGCCAAGCATTTGAAGGATAGGCCGAGCACTTTTATACTTACAGAATATGACTTATAGGACTATCACCTCCTGTGATATTACTGAAGAAAGAACATATAAAATGATCTGACAGATTTATATGCATTTTTGTAGCGGCTCTGGCCATTATTGACATTCTTCAATTATCATTGACCTTTATGTTCTAGGACAAATACTATTCCCTGGAGTAGCCACTTAAAAGAAAATCTAATGTGCTGTTCCTGAACATGTCATTTTTATGCTACTTTGAAAAAGAAATGCTGCTTAACCAGCTAATTGCAGAAATTGTATGTCATCTAATGGTAGCTCTTCTCTCTAGGAAACTACACTAAGGTAGCACTGAAAACGGGATGGGGCAATTCCACTCTTTTCTTCTGGTAAGAGTGTGATAAATGTTCCTGGCATTTAGAAACATTTACACTTTGTTTCCCAAAACCCGTAAACACGTTAGCATCTCATCATATTTTTGACTGCAAAACCCAGCAGCACGCACAGGACATCTGGGAGAGGTTGTAAAAGCAGATTAATCGCTGCCTTTTTGTGACACGGTGGAAACACAGAAGAATCTCTTTAGTCCTGGCAACTAGATTTTTGTTCTGCTCTTCTTAATCTTTAATCCCTTCTCTATTCAAAGTAAGTTAACAAGATGCCTCATTTCTCATGCAGGACACTTTCCAGGAAGGGGTGAATTCATCAGCAGGTGCTGCAGAAGTGAGGTTGTGAGCTTTCCCTTTGGCACCACTCTGTCTACACTGATGTTTTGCTTGACACAACCAGTCAGACAAGGGCCTTCTTCTGGCATAACCAGTTGGGGTACGTGTAATCTTTCTGCAAGGAACACCCTCTGTCTTTATCATGGAGCACAGGGAATTCGCTGCCCTGCCACAACCAGAGTCACGTTCTGGGATGGGCATTTACCCGTCACCTGCCAGTGCAAATGACTCAAGTATCAGAGCACTTGATTAATGAAGAGTATGAGGCAGAACCAATGCTGAGATGTTAAGACAGAATAACAGCTAATAATACAACTGTCTTTTTAAATATGCTTTCTACTCTGTTAAATGATATACCTGCTATTAGTAACAGATCTTAAAGTAACTTATCAAATGAAACCATCAGCTATCAGTGAGAACATGTTAGAAATGGCAGGCAGGAAGAAACTTTATCCTGTCCACTGTGCTTTAGGTCCCTTTCTGTGTCCTCTGCACAGAGTTTCTTACAAGAGGTCCAAGCCCCCTATTCCATTTCTCAGAATATATGCCAAAAGTTTATACCACATGTTAAGGTCTTTCATCTAAGTACAGAATTTTCATTGTGAAATTATGCTCTAGATGGTCTTAAAAAATTCTCAACTGGTTTCTGCTACAAAAAAATTACAGTGTTTTCAAACGTTATTGATGGGAACTGCAGATAAGAAACAAAACCTGAGCTGCAAGTTCTTTCAAACCCTACGTATTTTAAGCCACACCAGACAATACTTGCAAATGTATCTTTAAAGTGTATTTATCTAGTTGTGAATGCAACAAACCCAAAAGGTTTGGGCTATGCCAAGTCAGGCTTCCAGGATGAGTTTAAGAAGAGAAGTCAAAAAATGGTATGTTTGTATAAGTAACTGGGACCACAGTAAATTCACACACAGTGGGATTATATGGATACATCTTTACAAAGCTCTATTAAAATTTCCTAAGAAACACTACATGTGACAGAGTACTGACAAGTATTTATCTAGCTCTTTATTCCAAATGGTTATCACAATTACTGGAACAGCACGGCAAGCCTGCTAGGTGAGTAAGAATATGAAATTCTGAAGTTTCTGAAGGAAGCAGACAGCAAATAGCCCTATCTAATTTATGCTAAATAAAATTTTACCAAATCATTGTTTCCTTACAGTCAAAACAGTTCACTAAAGTATCTCCTGGAGAAAAAAAAAAAAAGAGATCCTCTCATTTCTGACATGTTTATCTTTAAGAGTTCAGCTTTAAATTCAGGACATTTTAATTCAGTATCTAGAATTAGACTAAGCAGAACTTATAGCCCGGTTCCTCCCACGCACCACTCCTCCACCTTAATCACCAGGCTATTTCAGCACACACTGAGCTTCCCCTAAAGCAAACTTTCGGAAGGTATTCCGTTGTTACAACTTAAGCTGTAGAGCCAGAGCAAACTGGCAGCATATCTCTAAACCTCAAAAGTTGACACTGTTGAGGATCATCCTGGTATCATCTGCTTCAGCTTCAAGAATTATCACATTATCATCTGCACTAGCTTTAGTCTCCAAAATACCTGAAAGGAAAAGCTAAGAAGAATTTCTGATGCTCGGGACTTTTGGGTACATAATACAAAAGCTTCCTTTTGTTTTAGAAAGAAGATATCCCAGACGGGCTAAGGCTTCTTTTCCACTAGGGAAAGAAACATTAGAAGAGACCTTCTCTCTCCTGAAAACCTTCTCCATTCACTAACACTGGACAGTCATTCAGTTCTTTACCTCAGTGGTGACCTGTTTCCAACTTCTACCCATTAAATAATAGCAGTGTTTCTATGTTGGGTTTCTTAAATTAGAGTGCTCTTGGCCGCTTTCTTCTGCAGTAAAGCGAATGCTAAACTCCCAATACAGTGCTGAGACCCCCTGCCATTTCGGCCCCAATTATTTAAATTAGTCTTGCAACTGGATATGATGGAGTTTTCTATGCATGTACCAATTACAAAGAGAGAAAACGAGCCAGATCTGCATCTGCTGTGCGTCCAGCTACACTGATTTGCACCAGATCAGTATCTGACCTTAAAATAGGTTAGATCACAAACCCCCATTTATGTGTTAGAGAAATTACACAAATCCCTGGTTAGTCGGTATAGTTATGCCCAGCAGATAATTAAAAATAAAAACAAGAGCTTTCTCATCAGAAAATTTCAAAGAAAGGCCAGTGATCAAACAGATTTTCAGCCCATTCTACCTACGCCTCTCACACATGCAAATAAAACCACAAAATCAACAACTAAAGCACACAAAAGTGTCTGATTTTAATTACCAAAGAGCAATTTCATACTACGAAATAATTTTCAGAGATATCCTGATGAACAATTACCATCATACTTCAACAATTAACTCCAAATCAATATTACTAGTGGAACTAGAAGCCAACATACTGCCCACCGGTCACGCTAAATGCAAGTTATTTTACAAACTTTTGAAGTCTGAAGAACAAAGTTATTCCTTTATTAAAAGAGCCTATTTTTACTAAACAGTGAATATATTAGCACCTGATTCTCACTTGTGTCTTTTTGAAATAGAGAACTCTGATCCTCCAACAAAGTAAGGGAGGTAGACACTGTAACCACCAATTACATCATCAGAGGGAGCAAATTACATCCTAGCAGCTAAACTCAAGTAAGCTGCAGAAAACTGACACAAAAAGGGAAACCGCTCCCTTCACTTGCTTCCCCTACTGCAGAGATAAAGCAGGAGCTGATCTTTCATAATTTCAATTAAAAGTAGGAAGAAGGGAAAAAGGAAGACATTCCGAGAACGTTCTCCTTTGACTTGGATTATTTCACTCCCACATAAAACAGAGGTCACTCCGTACACAATGGTAACGTTTACAATGTGTTCAACACTTCATGAGTTAGAGAAAGAGGTGGCTTAAGCAAGGACATTTAAATAATATATAAATGGATTAGGAAAAAAAAGCATACATACATATACACACACCTGCAAAGGGTAACACTGCGTTGCCTTCACATGATATACGTATTGCATTCCAGAGGCAGCACCATTTAACTGCAGAAGATAAGGTATTGCTCAGATGGAGTAAATGATCTCGAGTGATCAGTGCCATCACCAGCCCATGTTTTACCTGATGTCGTGTTCAGAATGCAGCTCTTAGAAACAATGGTATTAGAAACAACGAAAGCAGTGTGGATTTCTCCGGACCTGGTATCAAGGCAGCTACACTAAGCATGTCCAAAGAAGGATGCTGGACTCCAGATGCACCACAACACAAATTTTGATGTAAAATGTCAGTATTGCCCATGTCTGAAACATAAAATTGTCCTTTCCTCAGCCCAAATCATCCTAGTGTTTTTCTGTATACAGCACAGTGCAAGTATTAGATACATAAGAACCCTTATTTATGCTACATATTTAATTTTGAACTCCTGGCAGAAACACCAGAACTTTTTTCTCATGCACTATACCTGTCCAAATGGCAAGCAGCACTGGAGTGTTGTAACGTGCTTCTCCTTTCTGTATCTCTGTAAATGCTGACAAATCTTCATGATGGCATTTCAAAACTACACAAATATATAAGGTGGCTTAAAATAACAAGCTCTTAAAAAGAAAAAAAAGTGATAAGCCTACACTTCACTAGAACAGGGATTCATTTGGTGAAAAACTGTGTTAATTGGAAGCAGCTTGACTGACTGCATATGAAAAATGGAGAGGCATTTGCTATCTGTCTGAATGAGTTTTTGTAAACAAAGCGTGACATGTGCAGGGGATGCTCCCGTCACTCCCTGAGCTCCGTCTACTTTTGGGGTTGTTTTGAAACCTGGAAGAATGTGTTAAAAATAAGGACTTAAACTTGCATGTTTAGTCCCATAGGCCCAGAAAGCTCATGCTCTGTACTGAACTAAATCTTCACATGAAGATGAGATGCTGGAGAGAGTAAGGCCTTTCTTGAAGTGTTCAGGCAGACTGGAAAAAAAAATAATTAAAAAAATCCCATTCCTTTTGCCAGACTAATACCGAACGCATAAAATGCAAATAGTCACAACACTCATCCCTGGTACAGAGAGTCCGCTGCCTCCTAGTTATCATCCTGCTTGGAGAAGCTTATAAAGCTCATTCCTTAGGGTAAGACATTTTTTCATGGGCAGCAAGTTTTGCCAGACGTGTGCCGTTACCTCGTATTTTCCCTGGCATTGTGTCTAAGAAAGGTTTTTAAGGCTTATGTTAAGAAATGATGTTTAGAATGATGCTAGGCCAGGCCCTGAGCTGCTCTTAATCCTTCATATGTCTGTGGGCTCCCACAGAGCTATGCTAATTCATACCAGCTAAGCAGCTGTCCTATTTGAATAATGCTTTATCCCTTAATCTGATAAAGGAGCTCTTCACCTAAAGCCCCACGTGGAGTCAGACATGCATCTGTAAGAAAGAGGGAAGTTCAATCCAAGACCAGGAACTGCACCTTTTGTCTTCACTGTAGCATCATCAGAGTGCTAAGCCAGTTTACACAGGCAGCCACCACCAGACTGCCCGGGAGGCTTTCAGGCTGACAATCACTACTCGCTTCAGTATCAGAGTAGCACATGCAACAGGTACTTGGCAGCTGATTGCAAGTATGTCAAGCACTTCATCAAAAACTCCAAGCCTCGTGGAGCCCCAAAGTCCATGTCCAGAAGGAAGTGTCAAGGTCACGCAGATCAGCTTGTCAGGTGAGAGGTCCACACACACACAAACCAGAAACACAACCACTGTAACCACAGAGAACTTTACAGCCTACTGACACAACTGGCCTGCTCCCATGGTGAGGGCCCTATTCCAGATGTTTCTGATAAATAAGGTGCAAAAAAGTGAAGAAAAGAAATAACTCAATTTACATTTCAAAGGTTTGAAGCATTTACTGGAAGTCATGGACCTGAAAAACCTTTAATTCTTCCTTCCTAGGCTAAATATACAGAAATTCCTGTCTTGAGCCCTGTCATGTTACTGGGCAAAGACAGTGGAAGGTTCTAATTGACTTCAGCTGTGGAATACAGAAGAGATGACAAAGACACTCGAATGCTACACAGAAAACTGATGAATTCTGTTTTACAGATTGCATAACAAAAGGGCTTTGTGAAAAATCATCTCGCATTGCTCTATAAAATCTCAAAAGAGCTCAGAAAATATTCCTCCTCTTGGTAGCAGCTGAGCACTTGTACCAGAGTAAGGAGATGGCAGGTGGCAGAAGCCATCTTCTTTGATACAGCAAATCTGTGTGACCATGGACACAGATAGCTTCATCTCTATCAGACCACAGAAGCCAAACCCACTTCTGTGCTGTAGTTGAGAATGGAAGGTTTCAAGAACTTTTGAAATTCCTGCATGAAAGCCATTAGACACGACACTCCATACTCTTATCAATTAGCTGTTGATCAGAAGGCTCCAGGGTTTACACAGCAGAAGCTCACCAGATCATGCACAACTCTACACTGCGGGGAATAACCACACAAACCTGCACATCTAGTGTTTCTTCTCCTCTCTTGCTTCGTTGGTGGAAAGAATTGGTTTAGGAATGTAAAATTACATTATAAACCTTAATTTCCTAGCTGCAAAACTGATCATTTTATTATAATTAAAAGAAGTAATGAAGATACCACAAGTCTTGTCTTTTTGTGCCTGGAGTTGCAGGACAAGACTTGAACTGTCGGCCCACAGCTCCATACAGAGAAATACACAAAATTCACACGTTTCTACAGCAATAATGGCAAGGGGTCATCTCAGCCTAAGAACCACGTGGCTAGGACAGGGAAAACCCCATCTTTCCATACACCCCACACAGAACAGACTGATGAAAGTTGAGCTGTAGCTCGTGATGTATGACATTTTACTCAAACCAGGCTGGCCTTTGACAATCTTTCCTATGACATTTAAAATATTTTGAACCAAGTTGTTTTTTGTTTGTTTGGGGTTTTTTAAATTGAAGAGTACTTTTTCCTGACCATTCTGAGATGATTTTTTTTTTTTCCTCATAAACTTAAGCTGCTTCATATTAATAACATCCATCTGGAAAAATGGTAAAGCTTATTGACAGAGTCATCATCATCCAATGTAAGAATATTACTCAAAAAAAATAATTCAGGTTTTCACAAATAAATACCAGCTCACAACCGTTTCTCACAGGGTAATGTTTTCTGCCTATAGAAAAGAGGAAATACCAGCTCCCAAAAGACATGTCTTCACTTTTGATAACTGCAATCATTTCGACTTAAAGTAGCTGACCAGAGATTTTCTTTGTTTTTGTGTGTACATTGCTGCCCTTGTTTTTAAGCACTCGAACCCACAGATGATTTGAGCCAGTATTGACCTTTAAATATCAGTTATAGCACTTGGAGATAAATGAGTGTTGCTACGTGAGAGCTGCATGAGGCACACAGCAACCTGGGAATGAGTGCTGAGGTGGTAGCACAGTCGGGAGTAGCTCTGATGACAAACTCCAGGTGGGGCAAATGAGAAATACTTGAGCTTTTGTTTTGTCAATGTCTCGGTCTACAAAAGCAGAAGGGACAAACAGTGACATTTTTAGCCTATTTCCATTATCAGGAATCACTGAACAGTGGGATCAGCTTGTCTAGTATTCAGTGCAACAGTAAAGCCATGAGGAAGGTTCTGAAGAGGGTTTTTACTGCTGTTATCTTCTCCGTTTGATTCCATCATGAATATTTCAGCTTTGACCACTGACCAGGTTTCTTGTTGTCTTTATTGGCCACCTTCTAGCCCCTCTGGGACTGATTCCCCACTCGTGGGCAGTGTGAAAAATGAGTGGAGCTCCTAGAAGAACTGAGAGTCAAAAGGAGTTGCCATTCAGTGCTTTTGGTGGTGGTCTTTAGGCCACAGCCCCACGGGCTGTGTTCCTTAAGCACACAGCTCAGGAACATCCAAATGAAATAAGCCATAGCTTATTTCAAATTCACTCAAAGTATAGAAGGTCTTGGATTTTCCATGTGACTGCCTTCTGTACTTACATTGCCCACATACCCTAACCACCCTAACTTCATCACTCCCTGAGTCTGAATGATTGTTCTGGATAAATCGCCGAGATACTTCCTAGGAAAGAAAAAACCCCAAAATATATTAAATATGAAGACTTGTTGTTTCCTATAGTTCAAAATGAAGCACTGGAATTGTTTCCACTACTAGAATCCAGCAACACTGAAAAAACAAAGCACAACAATCAAAATTTCAAGTATCTGGAGTTCAAATAGTAAGGTCTCTTCCAAAAATATTCTGTCTGCCAATAAACTGCTTTTAAATTAAGTATAAGACTACACAGGATATTATCAATCAGTGATGTCTTCGAGGAAGAAATTTACCTTCTGGGTCACAGGTGCCATTATTAATCACTGAAGAATTTCTTGCACTTTTCTTTAAACTCTCTGGTACTAGTTAATACCAAATGGGAAACCTGATGACTCTGATCCCTGCCGGGATTTCATGTATACTTTACATCTATTGCAGTGAAATACGACAAAATCCAAGGGCGATCGCAGGAACGCAATTAGGAAATAAAGTCTTCCAGAAAACAACAACAACAAGAAGCCTAGAAGTTAACTGTATTTCTGAAAAGAAAGTATTATATGCAAAGTATCCCTACTGCCATTCACACTTCCGGTTTAATACAGTTTAAGGTCAAATCATCTTTAATGCAATGTGACATGTGCGTTACATGCAAATTCTCTAACGTAATGTTACAAGAATACACATAAATATTGCAAAACTGAGTGGAAAGGCGAACACAATTCATCTTGTCTAAACACACATTCTATTTTCCCTGCATCATCCTCAGTAGTTAAAGACTATGATCCACCGTAGACATTTCCAAGAATATAAATCTTGCAGCAGTTGCTAATGATTCTCTAGCAATGACATAAGAAATTAGCAATCTAGCTTTTAAAAGAAATTCTGCAAATGAAATTGAAATTCAGTTTTCTTAAGAATCAGGAAGGTGCTTCAGAGATATGCCTGGAAGAAGCAACTAGTAGCCCCGTATGGAAATAAGAGTGGAAATACTTTATTATTTCTAATTACTACCATTGAAACAGATCATGTAAGTTAGCTGATCTATGAAATAAATCCTTCTTCTACCACCCTACTCTTCAGGACCATATATTAGAGAAGGGCATATGCTGACAAGTGGTGACATAACAGGGGTTTCTCAGAGGTTTTGTGATCATTAAAAAGCAAATATTTGTATCATAGAATAGTAGGGGTTGGAAGGGACCTCTGGAGATCATCAAGTCCAACCCCCCTGTCAGTGCAGCATCACCCAGGGCAGGCCACACAGGAACAGATCCAGGGGGTTTTGAAAGTCTCCAGAGAAGGAGACTCCACAGCCTCTCTGGGCAGCCTGGGCCAGGCTCTGTCACTCTCACAGTGAAG
>WTSP01007119.1:0-15308 GCA_025331215.1 Actenoides lindsayi | reverse complement strand
TTCTCCAGCCTGCCCAGGTCCCTGTGGATGGCATCCCTTCCCTCAAGCCAGCCCACCGCACCCCGCAGCTTGCTGTCGGCAGCAGACTTGCCGAGGGTGCGCTCGATGCCTTGTCCGTGTCGCTGACAAAGATGTTAAACAGCACTGGATCCAGAACGTACCCCTGAGGAACTCCACTTAGATGCCTTCATACGTTTACAATGAGCAGAAGCCCTGAAAGCAGACTATGATCTCAAGTTTGTGGCTAAGCAAACCTCTGAACTATGCAGATACAAAACAAAAACATTTGGGAAAAGAAAAAAAAAAAAAAAGAATTAAATACTAAGGGTTTGTTTCCTTTTTTGTCCATCAAAAATGTTGCATGTTCAGCCCTTGGTTTTGTTTCAGGGCCCCATCTCTGGACTTTCTGGCTTTTAAAACAAAGACACTGCTCCGAAGACCTGAGAAGGTCACTTGGATTCAGATCAAAACAACAAAATTTTCCAAGTCTTAGAGTGAAAACAAACTCTCAAAAAAATTAATAGCCTCTTTGCAGCAGTATTAAAAATGGAATTCCTTGGCCTCTGATAGTGCTGTTTTGATTTGTCACACGCTGTTACATCAGTCATGTTCTGTTATGTTAATATGTTGAGATGGATCACAATAATGCCACAGCAGCCAAGACATGTCAAACACCAATACCTTGACACAAAGTGAGAAACGGCCCTATGTATGCTTAGGCCTTTGACTCACCATCTTATATTTCAGAAAAAAAGAAACAAAACACATAATCCAAGTTCCATGCACTTATTGGAAGTAGAAAATGAAGCATTTTTCCCTTCGGATAGATTTTGCTTTAAATAAAGAGAAAATGGACAAGCTGAAATACTGTAAGGTTTCATCTTCTCAGACTATCACCTTCCCAGTTTAAAGACAAGTATATTAATTAATGCACTCGGTTGTCATGAAAAAGCTAGTCACTGAAGCCTGGAGAAGGAATGGCAACAACACAACAGGCTGAGAAAACACAAGCGTGTTTGGTTTCTGCCATGTTAACACACTGGAGGTTCTGTCACCTCCAACGAGGTAGCAAAACAACTACAGTGTAGAATTCTCTTTTCCGTTTTTCCTAATGAATTATCAGCAACAGCTAAACCAGAAAAGAAATTATTTGAAATAACATACTCAATTTGAGGTGACAAAAGTACCTGCAGTTTTAACACCAATCAGGCCACTGATCAAGCGTTAGCTTCTTTTCAGATACCTGCCAAAAATCTTCGCCAAAGAAAAGGACGACTGTCAAGGCAGACAGTCTTGTGATTCCATTCAGTGAGGACTGTAACCTTCCAACACCTAACAACTCCGCTAACAACAATGCTTCCCAATACTACAACAATGCAATGTGCTGTCCTGACACCACTTTTCATGTAAGTAACATCTAACAAAGTCTTCATTTGGTCAGTTGATCAGATGATAGTCTGTAGTGCAATCACCTCTTGGTTTTCCTTTAGAAGGTAAATACAATCACCTCTATCTTCATTACTATTTCTGCAAGCTCTGAAGTACAATTTCCCTGTACCAAATTAAGTAGGCAGCTGTGTAGATGTTATCCTCTCTTGGCAGCACAAATTCCAGGAAAGGGACCAGTAAGGAGTCAACGGCAAAGACTGCACAAGAGCAGCCTCCTGGACTCTTCCGATCATTCCACTGCAAGTGTTAACCTCACACTGCATTTACATTTGGAAAGTTAGTCCTCTTGAACTCACTCCACGCACTGTAGAAACTCAGAGGGCTACATTTAATAAGAACAACTTGGTTGGAGTAACTTAAATTTCTACAAGTACAAAGGGAAGTCGTTAGAGATGCAGTTCACATAAAAGCCATGCATTTATGCATTTTGATGCTGCCCCTTTTCTGACTTTGCCAAAAGAACATGAGGAGAAGAAAAAAAGAAGATCAAAAGCTATGGAAGTTTTGCAAGAAGCCAAGTTAGTTCATAAGACCATAGAACAAAGTAATGTTATTTCCTAAGCTGATGTGGCCTTAAGTGTCTTAAATATGCCTCGAGCTTGCCGGAGGCGAACAAGCACTGCAGACCATCCTACTTCCCCTCTACTTTTTGTTCATTCATTAGGAGAAGTTTTCCGTGCCATGCCTTACCTACCTCAGTCTTCTCCTTGATCTGAAAACTCTTTAGTTATTTCTAGAGCATGCCTGCAAGAAGCACTCTCTCAGACTCACCTCATACACGTGCACACTCACATACACGTGGACATGCCCCTTTTTTCGTACAGAAATGGGTTTTGTTCCATCTCTCTCTACAAACAGTGTTGTTGTGATATCCTTTGCCTGTAGCTTTGCTATGGTTAACAGAATTACCAGCTGTCACTAAATTCATCTGCTGTTCATAAACCTAACTGATTTTTCTGGACAGCTGTTCATCTGGGCATAAACACATTAATTCTAATAGCTACATTAGTTCTACAAGTTTATTTGTTTGGTTGGGGGTTTTGACTCAGTATAATTACTTCTGACACTCTCATCAAGTAAGTTTTTCTGTGTTGAGAGTTTTCTTTCTTTCATTTGGTTTTTTTTTCCCTCCATAGCAGATGCTGTATCATGATGGACAGTCTGTCATAAACAGATGGACTTGGTCTAAATCCATCCTCAACAAAAGGTCTCATCAAGAATAAGAGCTGGTCTCCTGGGAGTATCAGCCAATACTCTGCACACCTTCCCTGATGGTAAAGCAGCACAGCTCCTGGGCCCATTTCAAACAACTGACTCAGGGCATGTCGATAATGAAAGGAAACAGCAGTAGCATTTTACCCCAAAAACCATCAGTCTGCTTATCTTCATACATAACCTCTCTGTATTATGGGATACTGGTAAGGCAACAGAGCATCGAGACGGAGGTAGGATAATAAGGGAGGTAGAGAGCACGTGGGGATTGGGTTTGGATCACAACTGCTATAGACAAAGTCAGCAAACAATCACGGAGTCAGCAAGACTTGTCTCCATCTCACGAACCTATAAATCCAAAGCCATCAAGAAACTGTAATCTATATTCAGCACAGACATTCTTCTCAGTGCTAAGGGGAACGGGGCAAGTTTCAGTTTTATTGATTGACAAGTGTTTGAGTGATCTTCTGAAGCAGACTGCCTTTCACTTCTTCCCGAGGGCTGCTCTCTTTCACTGTTCACCAGACTACCTGGTGACTCCCTGGTATCATCACTTTTATAAAACACAGTACAAGTTCATAAAGGAGAAGAACTACCATTATTAATTACAATGTCAGACAGACTGCAGCAGCATGGCTAGGAACTCCTGGTCTGGTCCATCTTCCACTTAAACTAGACCAGACAAAAGGACGAGGGGGAAAAGATGCAGAACACAAATGAAATGTTTGGAAGTTGGCTCACATTCCTGTGCCTGCTTCCATTTCATTTCAGAGGCATACATGAGTTAAAGAAAAATTAAAGAGGGGAAGGAAATGAAGGAAGAGGGCAGTGAAATGGACAAAAGCAAAGGAGAAGTGAGTAACAGGGAAGGATGGAAGACTGGAAGCGGGCAGTGCTATGAGAGGAAGGTGGCAGAACAAAACCAAGAGGTAAGAAGGACTATTCATCACTTAGATTGCCTTCAGGTGATACGGGCCAAGGACAGGGAAGTACAGGCAGCATCCCACAGAGCAGACCATATTTACAAGTCCTCAGCACACAGCCTTCCTAATAAGAAGTGGTACATGAAGTTTTACACAGTCACCAACAATTTTGAAATTCTAACTGAACTACTCCACTAAATGAGTTTCTCTGCGTCCCTGAAGATGCCAATAACCTGCATAAAACCTGGCAGCACGCTGCTCGGTCTGTCAGCGCTGGCACTCTGTTTCTGAACATGCTTTTACTAACACTGGTAACCTTCCACTAGATGATGTGAACAAACCACAGCTGAACAAAAAGGCCCAATTGTTCAATACATATTTGTGATTAGATCCAGCTGAGAACACCAGTCATCCTAGGGGGAGAGATTACGGTGCAGCAATAGTCATTTCTGCACAGTTGAGCTCTTTGTCCCTTATAAACAAACAATGGTGGATGAGTGACTACTGTAACCTAAAACAATTAAAAGAATGTGGTCTATCAAGATAAGAGAAAATAGCATTGTGCAGTGTTTATACACCAAAATTCAGACATGTGATGGATCAATCTGCCTCTGGATGTCACTGTTCTTTGAGAGCTGACCACATTTTAGAGAAGAAAAACAAAACAAACAAACAAACAAAAAAACACCCCATGTTTTCTATAGACTTCAGACAGAGAACATTCAAAACTCTTAGATGAAAAAAGTATTTTCCACAGTCTCCCTTTTAGTTCCACTTCCAGAAAGGTTCTGTTCAGTAGGTGGATATCTGAAAGAGCTTTGGAAATCACTTACATAAAGCCAACCTAACAAACTTCTCCTCAGATATTTCACAGACATTATCTGGAAGAGATGACAGAAAAAAGCAAGTGGATTTTCCATGATTCCAATGCATTTACTATGTTCTGATGACTGTTGTGATAAGGAGGCACAAATCAAGCTGGATTTTACATTCCATATAATTGCATATACGTCACAGCATTCCAAAGCTTCCTGTGTCATCTGTAAGCTGCCATCAGCACCAGAAAAAGCTGCTTCTCTCAGTTGCACCACCAGAACCGATTTTTCTAGGACAGTTCTCTCTTTGTGTCTGAGAATCACGAAAGAATTTCTGGTTGAAGATTACTAGGGCTTGAATCAAGGTCCAGCAGACATTATAATTAAAGCCTTTTCTTTTAGATCTGCCAGAATGAAATGGCTTGAAGTGGAAAGAAATTTTCCCATATCCTTTCTCTTGTTAATAGAGAGATGAAATAAATATACTGCACCAGAGCAGAATTAATTTACAGTATTTCAGGATTGCCTGCCACTGTAGCTATTCTCTGCTTTACTCTTCAGGAAGCAAAGCCTGGCAGAGTCTCCTGGTTTTCCAGTGGGGGATCTGGCAGCCGTCCGCAGAGTTCCAGAACAGAGCATGACTCATACATGAGAGAGGTACATTATTCATGAGATCTTCCAGGGCTCCTGCCATTCTCTTGTGTAAGAGGTGAAAAGCTGTGTCAGCAAGGGGCACTGCTCAGTAAACTGAGTTCTGTGTAGAGAAGCATCTTGGCAGAGATGTGGGTCCTTAGATATGGATCCCAGCAACACCAGAGACTTGGCAAGCCAACGGCAGGCAATGGGCAGCTCTAGAGAACAGCGTGTCTGCTCCAGGAATTGTCATCCCTTGCTGCAAGGTGTTCCTAGAGCACTCCTTATGATCTGTATGTTTGAGGAACAACTATCCTGGGAGTCCTGATGGTATCTTAAGGTGTTGGTGGAGGCAAGAAAATTCATCACCAATACTGCAGATCGTTGAAACTTTAAAAATCAAATTCAAGAGGCAGGCAGCGGTAAGAATCACGCTGTCTGTTTCTAGTCCCCTTTTTTAGGTCTCTCCACAGGATAAAACGCAAAATAAAATGACTGTGTTCCAAAAATAAGAATTAGTCATACATGGTAAAAGGTGTAGTGAACTCAAAAAGCCACTGAAGGAAGTTCTGGAATGCCTCCTTGCCTCTTCACTTGGGGAACAACAGAAGTGGGGCTAGAGAATATTGCTGCTAAGGTAACTGCCATACTTTCTACAAGTAGCTGTAGCTTTTGTAAACACTTGTCTCTCCCAAAATGACACCAGTTACCCACCAAGCTTTCCAGGACTGTGGCAGCGGTGAAGTAGCAGTGAATATATTGCTGTTGTCAACCCATAGTCTCATAATTCCTATGGGAAGCTGGCATTTCAGGTTCCAACTTCTGAGAGCATGATTTTTTAACTATCATCAGCTCACAAATCTTCTTCACTAGAAGAACCTTTCCCAAAGTTCCACCATGACAGTTCTCTAAAACATCCCTGGGTGAATGATTTTGTCAAGTGTAATCATCTTGGAGAAGACAGCTGAGATTTCAATTTGCTTCTATCTGGACTACAACTCACTCAGGCGTGAGCTTTCAGCACTAGGGAAGACAGTGTAAAAGGGCACTGTGTTGACTGCAAAGGCTTGGCGATTTAAATCACCTTTTCAGGATGATTTTCAACTTCGCCGGGGAGACTCCCTCATCAGTGATCCATATAATTACTTCTCCATGTAGACTGAACTTGAGAACTGCTCATTAATGATCTAAATACACAGATAACAGTTTTTTGGTATCCACAGTCATAAATACTGCCAGATGCAAATTCTTCCAGTGGGTTTTGTTCGGATATAGTGGCATAAAATATGCAAGAATACAAAGACACTAGAAATCAGAAGACTCCTCTGCAATGGAAAAGAAGTATTGGCAGGAGTTACTACAGTGATTGATTTCTACTGGGGACTTACATCTGATGATAGCTACACACACACACAAATGAGCGCTGTGATCACTGGAGTATTGGTTCTTCTTGCTACAGTGGTTTCCAATGAATGGAAATTTCGTCACAAGCAAAATCTATAGAAAGTAAAAGGGTGAAATAATATGAGGAGATAAATGTACAGATATAATAAAATCAGCAACGAGAAAAAATCCAGAACCTCTGAGTCAGTTTTTTCTTCTCCCTGGACAGATAATTTCAAAATGTCACAGGCTCCCTCTGCCAAGCCCCAGAGACAGAACGGTCAATGTGAGAGGCCCAAGTGGCAGGCCAACAACACTTGGTCTTTCATTTTAGGTCACCGCTTCTAAAAAGACAAACACATTTTTATGCAGATATGAAAAAACATTAAAATGTTGAAAGCGTTATGAGACACATTGTTTATATATGGGTTTTTTCTTTCTTATTGCGGTAAAAGAAAGCAACCACATGAAACCACAGGCTTATCAGTCCTGCTAATCCACCCAATGATTGTCCATTTCTGTCACCTAAATAACTCATTCACCCCGTCTTTTATCTGTACCTAAATAAGAATCAAATCAGAGAAGTGAAAACCTCTACCTTAGATTGTTCACGCTATGTGAGATAATTTTTTCATATGTGATCAGGACCCGACACCATGTGTTAGTCAACACTCAGTCTGAGACCCTTTCTATGTTGGAGGGGGTATCCTGGTTGAATGATGGTACTTCTAACACTCCATATACTCTAATATTCCCTATCTCACAGGTATTGAAACAACGCACACAAAGTGTGTACTCCTCTTGAGGTATAAAAGCACATTAGCTACGGTCACAAAAACAGTAGATGAAGTAGAGTATTGCTGTACCCAAACTGATAAACTGCATCTCCCAAGGCTTCAAGTTCTCTATGTAAGCTCAGAGATCTAAAATGCTAAAAATACCCACAGCAACCTGCCCAAAGGCACCTGCAATGTTCTGTGCCCAACTGTGCTCAGACCCGTTGAGTCCAAGCCTAACAAAGACAGACAATTCTTCTACATGAATTCTGTTCTTTGCACACCTCAACTGATCACTAGTATGGGAATGCCACACAATCACGATTTCTTTGGCAATATGTAACGCTGGAAGTGCAGGTCAAACCTTCAGAAGCTTCAGCAGAACCACTGCTTTAGCTTAGTCTTCCAGCTTCTGTGTGAAAAGCAGCAGGACAAGGCCATCAAGTACAGGTCTAGTATGCCTTGTAGTTATGGCATCAAACTCTAATTACACTGCTGTTTGACTCAATTTTTTTATCATTATTATTTTTAGTTTTGTTTTAGGTTGGTTTTTTTCAGTTCAAGGGAATAGGAAACCACACAGACAACCATGGTTGTGAATTTTAATTACTGAGCCTTAATCACAAAAAGTAGCAAGAAAGGGAATTAGCCAAATAGAGAATAGCAGCAAAAATGACTCATCTCGGTGCCGTTTGCCACAGAGACATCTGGAACTGTCAGAACTGGCAGTTGAGACTCCACGGGATCAAACTTTGAGAAATAAGTACATTCTGAACTCAAGCTAAGTTTAACAAATCTTCTGCACTTCTCAGTACCAAAAGTCTTTGCAGCAGGTTGTAAGACAAAATAAACCCCTGAAACCATGTTAGAACTTCAGCTGGCAGAAGTCCCCACTCCACTGACTTCAATGGAGAAAACAATGCAAGTAAAGATTCAGTCCTAACTATTAAATGTGGGGTTTCCCAAATAATGTAGGCTGAAAGTTGTGATTCAAGATGGGAAGTAACTGAGACTATGGTATTTCTAGAAGAGAACACATTTATACAAGAAATGGCTCCCTCTGCTAGAGTCTTAATTCATTTGATAATGCTTTTTAAAAGCATTCTCCTTTTTCTATTTTTAATGTGGTGAGCTGCATTCTGTGAACGCCAGAACTGGAATGGAATTGTAGTTACAGAAATGCAAGTCTACACTCGTGGCTATTTCTATGCAGCATGTCACTTCATTCCCCCCCCCTTACATACTGAGCTATACCAAAATTAATTCTAGGGCTGTGCACATTTTTTAACAACATTTTAAAACCTTACCAGCTGACAACAGTAATTTAATTTCAGTTTTCACATCTTCTAAATGCTAGAGAAAATTTAATTCAAAGTCCACTTCCTGCATAATGTATCATTTACTTTTCTCACAAGGTGATCCTGCTCTGTCTAGGTGGTCCTGCTCTGGCAGGGTGGGTTGGACTAGATGATCTTTCTAGGTCCCTTCCAACCCCTACCATTCTATCATGGTGATGGTTTTTTAGGAGCAATAATGTTGAGAATTTCCCATTTCCAGAGAACTGTCTGAAATTCATAGCAGATTATGAACTTCAAGAAAAACAAAACAAACACACACACACACACACACACAAAAACAAACCCCAACCAAAACAGAAAAAAACCCAAACAACCCCGTAAACAAAAAAAAACAAAACAAAAAACCCACGCACACCAAAAATCCCCTGGTAAAAACAAGGAGGAAACAGTAAAACTAAAGCTGGAAAGGTATAACGTCAAGCATTACAGAAATGACTACAGTTCCTATGAGAGAGATGTTCTCTAGATGGTTTAGTACTGAAGGCAAAACACTATTTAGAAGTATTTTCTTCTTCTTCACGGAAAGAAATCCAGTGTTTCCCTTCGTTTCTGCACTGCCTGTTCCCCGAGAGTATTGCTCTCAACTTAGGAGACACAGATAATTGGCCGTCCCTTTCTCATGCTTGCTTGCGTTCCTCTTCCATACAGCACATTACCTACATAACTTCCAACCATTTACTGACTCATCAGACGTGTTGTCAAGCCTCATAAGTCTCACTAGGAGCAAAGTGTTTCCTTCGTAGTCATTCAACCTTTATTGCACTAACTGTTTGTTTTCTTTTTTTTTTTAATGACCTGAATTTGGAGACACAGACATTCTTGCTATTGCAGTATACAGCATTTCTCTAATAGGTTTTATAGGTAAGAGATGATTAACTGCTGGAATATTTACAGCTACACCTGCCAGAACTGTTCAAACAACTATTTCTATTATAGTCAAAATATCCAGGGCAAAAGTCCCTTCAGGAATTAGTTTTTAGTCAGTTGTTTAACAAAACCCCTGGATATCTTTTTTCAAATTTTATACTGTAAAAAAAAAAATAAACATGACTTAGACATCCAAGTGTTCTTGGGTATTGAACTCATAAAAGGTAGGTTCTTTCTACTACTAGTTTGACCCTTTTCCAAGATTAGCAAATACTAAACTTTTCATGAAATTTCTTTTTATCATCTTCTAGCACGGTAATAGAAAATACTTATTTCTTTCCTGCAGTATCCAGCATTCTATACATGGAAAATAACAACAGGCAAAAGGGACAACCTGGGAGGTCAGTGATGAGACAACAGAACTTGCTGCTGGTGAAGCCCAAGTTATGAATCTTTATCTGGGCTGCTATCTAGAGTTTATCCTGTGCATCTCCAATACTTGAGTCTTTCTTACCGTATTTTCCATACATATATCCATTACAACTATTTCCCTGGGAAAAAGTCACTGATGCTTAAGTCTTCTGTCTCCAGCAACCAGTACAATCTATTATATACAATCTTTCCTAATGCTTAAACTTTACTCATGAGACCAGCCACAGTCCTGATGTGAGCTGGTACACAACCCTGAAATGAGACCTGTTTTCAGCTGCTTATATGAGGGATTAATTGAAATCCAGGGGTACTGAAGTGCAGCTACAGAAAGTTTACCAGGCAAAATAACCAAACAATTTGTTATTCTTTCCTAGATAACTTTACTGAAGCACAATTCCTAACCCAACTCAGTCCAATTTTATTTTTTTTCCTTTGCTTTTGACTCTTAAAAATAGTCCATAATAATAAAGAAATATATTATTAGGCTGGATTTAGGTCTATTTTGAGTTTTAATTTAGTCTTCTACACTTCTCTGCTTCTTCATTTTGCAAATTTGAGGAAGCCAAATGCTCAGTTTCAAAGGTGTTAGCCATAAAATTATATATCAGAGCATGACAGAAATCACACAAAGATCAGAAGAAAACCTCAAAAGACTCATCTGAAGGAACACAGTTTCCAAACTTGGCAGTATTTTACATTACAAGACAGTACATTAATAATATGCCATGGGTGAAGTGCAGGTGAAGAATTTAGATTGGAGGGTTAATAACATAATTTCCACATCGTATCAGGCAACCCCAACTAACTTCAGCTCTGCTTGCACAGCCACAAGAGGTCAAGTATTTTAGTTTGTACAAATAATGAAACACACCTCCAATGCTGCTCTTTCTTCCGGTACAGGGGCAATTCAGAAATGAAAGGATAAAGTATTTCTTACAGCTAACCAAGATACTGTGAATCTATGAAATTGTTTCAAGTATCTCTCCTCCTGTTTTCTAAGAACCAACGTACTAACTTCTGAGTAAAGGCCTTTCCATATACAGACATAACTCTTTCAACTACAAATGACTGGAGTTCGATTGGACTCAAAAACAGAGTCTGCCTTCCGATACATCTTTCAAAGAATCCAGAGGTCTGAGAACATTCTACAAGGTGGTTTTTATAAAATAGGCCACAAAGAACCTTCCAGATTTAGAGACTGCTTTCACCAGCATGTGGGGTGGGCTTCCTTTCCCGTGTGATGGATACTTCTGCTGAGAAGGACAAGGCTGTGAAGGACTGGACTTGGTTCTGTGATCCTGAGTCTCAGTGCCCTTCACGGGCCAGTCCTTTTGATGGTGGAGGTAAAGCAACAGCACTGGAGAGCAGACACCTCACCTCCTGCCTAAGCTCTGCCACACGACCATCACCTGGAAACTCATTTTTCTCTTCTCCTGGAGAATGGGAATAAGGCTACCTAATTTACTACACAAAATGGCACATTATCAAACGATCACATCAAAAGCTCAACAGCCAATAAAACTAAAGTCATTGCTAAATTCTGTGTTACTGCTCTTAGACTGGTGACTAAAGCCTGCAGGGCTACAACAGGAATTGCTCTAGCTCACTTCTCCAGAGACAACAGTGAGCTCTAGCAATACTCTTACTAATTTTCAGATATTTATACTGCAATTCGAATAATAATAAAAAAAAATAAAAATAAAAAAATGCATGTAATAAGCTCCTGGGCTTCAATGGACCACAGTCAAATTTCAAGCTCTGTGAATGTCAGCACAATTTCTACCTACTTTTATTCAAAATGATTTTATTAGGTCAGTGGAATTCCAGTCATTTACATCAACTATAAAACGCTGAGGGACAAAACTGAAAGAGCTGCAAGGACCTTCAGTAAGTACCCAGCCACAGCAGGCCACACACGTTACATGGCTTCACTGCATTTGGACAAGAAAGAGGTTAAGTTCAGTCATTTTAACATGCTTACCTAGTCTCTACTAAGCAACCGTAGTAAACCAAAGTGAAGGATCACATTAGAAATCATGGGATAAAGAAGTAAATTGAAGAGAGTCCCTTCCCATTAGCTCTACGCTAACACGATGCATGGATGATGAACAGAACGGGAAACGCTAGACAGAAAAAGTGGGGTCTATGTAAACTAGTTCTTCCATCAAACCAAGCAAGCTATGCTGTTTTGCTGCAAGTACTCCAGCAGTCATGGTGGCTTTTCCTGTTATCTGATGCCATAGCAACAATAATCCATTTGAAAAATTGTAGTAAGAAGGTAATATATTATCATGACAGCTGCGTTAAATGACTGCCTCTCCTGTGTTATGCTCTTGACTTTACACAACAATGTTAAGATGTTTTTTAACCAAGTTTTCAAGATGAAAATAACATGGTGTCAAAATATTTTTTCTAACCAATCAGCACTATTGAAAAACATCACTGAGCTTTGTGTTTCCATGACAACTAGTCTCAAATGTTACAAAACCGCACCAAATTTACTTACAAAGAAGGGTTTTTAGAAGCAAGAAGGGTCCGTGTAACATACTATACCACACAAACTTACACACCTCATGTACACGCACAAAAAACCCTCTGCTGGTGATGTTCACGTTCCGTACAGTTACATTTCTTGGAGGAACTTCTCACGTTTGGAAGGGACATAATGAATTTTGTTTCTCCTCTGTTTAAATAAGGTGTAGATTTACCTACGAATCATTGATGTCAAAGTAGCCGCAAAACCTCTAAAGAAAGGAACGTGAAGCCATGACTTGGTTCCATCAAACAGAGCAGGGGCAGTTCTGGCCTGGATGGAGAGCTGTACCATTAGAAGGAAATAAATACATAGATCTGTTTGTAGAGTTTCCTAGCGTCTTTCCCCTGGTTATTTGCATCACCATCAACAGCTGAGAAACTCAACCTCATTGCTGCTTCTAAAGGCAGCTCATCTTCTGATTCCCATGATTTGTGGTTAAGGAAAATAATCCCCTTAATATACTGGCAGAGATGCCTTATCAAACACAGTCTGCTATGGGATTAATGATTTATTATCAAATCTAAAATCACTCAGATTAGTGGCACAGTGTGATTAGTGGAATAAACATCAGAGCATTATAAACCAAAAACTAAATTTCATTTCTAATGGATTTGCAAACAAGCAATTACAATTTACAATCCATTTACAATGGATTACTGTGTACTTTAAGAGGGATGGTTTTTTATTAACAGTGGATGGGAAAAAAAATATTTGATTTCCAGTACTATTGCACCTAGCCTGTTAGCAACAAACTTTTAAAACACACAGTAAAATAATAATGACAGCACTTAAATTAGGTATCCTTTGACAATTAACTTGAACTTCTAACGAAGCAGTACTACCCTTTTTTCAGTAACACTGGTACATGCCTGTTCAGGGACTGAGAGAACTACAAAAGGAATCAGAAAAAGGGGGGTTATAACCTGCACGAAGTGAAGTGGAAGTCAAGGACTTAGAATTATGATTAACTTTTAAACAGTTATAGAATATTCTTCTAACTCACCTTACCACAGATGTGACTTCCTTCTGATTAAAAAGAAGTATTTTGATGTCACTAACAAATGAGTTCAAAGTCGGTCACAATCTCGGTTTTAATTGGTTGACATAACCCAAGCTGGTACTTCATTACAATATGGACATCAAATCAAAAATAAAAGAGATGTCAAAGAGTTGCTAGATGCTTGATTCCTTATTAATAGACTTCATTACATCAGTCATTCTTGTGACCTCCACTAGAAACATTAAAGAACAGTATTTTTCATGACTAAAATAGAATGAGGAAACTCAGAATTGCTGAGCTTTATCTAGAGGTTCATTTCATGACTGGTATTGCTTTGAGTGCAGAAATCAGTCTTTCAGAGAGTGTCTTTAGAGAGTGATGGTTACGTTCTACTCTGGCTAGAATACTCCAGGTAAGATGGATGAAAACCCTACCCACATTCCAAAGCAACAGCTCAGGAGAGTCATTTCAAATGATTCTGTATGTAAATCATGAAATGAGAAGAGATTCTCAAATCCAGACGTTTTCAAGTGATTTGTCTGCCTCGTTGGCAAGTTCCAGTGAAAGACAATTCCGTGGCAAAGAAGAGAATTCAATGAAGCACAATGTGATCAATCTAAATGAAGTATGAAACATAAAATGTTTCTCTGCATTGATTTCACTGCATCTCGCAATAATCATTCCAGCCTCCTTGATTGACTCTTAAAATTATAGCACGCATTTTTCAGAGTGGCTTGTCTACACCATCAAATACGTTTTGGCACAAAGCACCTGTTATTAAGTATCCTTTGGAAAGTCAGGTGAAAACCCCATAAAAAAAAGAAAAAAGGGCCAGATAAGACACACTGAGGTGCTGCCTGGCTGACAGGGTATAGCAACAAACAATCCAACTCCCACACAGAAAGAGGAATTCGGAGGAAATGACACCAATAAAAAGAAGAATTGGCTTTGGAACCTTGCCTTGATGTCAACTTTACTACTGAATTTGTGCACACAAAGCCACTGTACACATTCTTGGCAACATTCTTACAATCTTATCAAAAAATAGCATTAATTTTTTTCTATTTAAGACTTGCATTTCACAGACAGTTCATTATTTCCCAAGTAATTAAGCACCACAGCAGTCACCGTGAGTTGACTAACTGTAGCCATATCTGCTCCACCAATGGAAGACATGGGGAAAGAAACTTCAGCACTCTTTTTCAAACGATGGCAGCATCAGAGAATGGTGAGCTTCGTTTCAATACCCCTCAGACTGAAAGAATTGTAGTGAGAACAGTTTGGAAGTTTTACCTTTTTTTCCTAACCATTTGAAGTGCTTAGGATGCCAAACCCGACTGGGCATGGCTTTTCTTTGTTTAGCTGTAAAAGCAACCTCGTTCACTCCTACACACAAGAAATCAGACAAGTCAAGTGTCAGCAGCTGTCTTTCAGTAAGAGTTCCTGACGTGACATAGTTTCCATTTTGGAAAGCTTTTTGAGAAAGCAAAATGGTTTGGGATTTAAAAATCAAACCAAAACAAAGCACGCACAATTCTGCTGCTAGCTTTTAATCCATGAGTCCATCTCAACTAAACGAGTAAGACCACACAAAATATTCAACAACTTAAAATGACACACAAGTAACAAAAATGTTCTGCTGGACAACTCACCCTTCTCACTGCCATGCTGGAGGGTGAACTGATCCCACTACAGCATAGCAAGGACTGTAATGGAAGCACACAGGCACCGAGTCAGACTTGCAGGGTCTCTGTTCTGTCCTCAGCAGTGGTAAGCTGCAGATACACATCAGTATTGGGCACTGCGGTTGGAAAACAGGGTGAGGATGCAATGGTGATTCTCTGAACAGGTATCCCAGCCTCCAGGGAATTGCAGGACAAGGAGTTTTTGAGCCAGAAGGTATTAGTTCGCTCCAAACAGATTT
>WTSP01007116.1:213260-230367 GCA_025331215.1 Actenoides lindsayi | reverse complement strand
AACGGCGAGAACATGGCGGCATGGGGGAGGAGTCGGGCGGGCAAGAAAAAAAAAAAAAAAAAGAGACAGTTTTAAAGGCTTTTAAAATATCTAATGCTCCAGGATCTAAATTGGCAAGGAGCCAAGTAGTGTCTTAAAGGGACAAGCACTTTATTATACTTTCTAATTCTTCCAAAGTCTGTCTGTAGGATATATGAGCTGGCTCTAATATGACTACTCTATTCTCATCCTCCAGTGGTATACTCCGGTCTCAGCTCATAAATTGAAAATGGAAGATCAGTAAATCAGCATGGACTGTTTCAGAGGGACATTGTGAATTTCCAGTCAAATCTTCTGGTTTATCTTAGATATTTCATCTTAATGTCACCTTTAGAAAAAAATCTTTCATTCAAGTAAGTTACAACATCCAGTTTTAAGCTGATTACACTCCCCCACTGACCTTCTGGAGAGCAGCTTCCACAGCAGTACAAACACTACGTTGGCAGCTCTCTGCTACAGCTTAGGAAGGAGAAGTTTTGGCATGGCAAAGATCCTTAAAACTCTCCCAAGACACGTTGTGATGCACAAACAAGGTAAGAGTAGGCCCACATTACCATAACACTGCATGTATACCACGCAGTTCTTGGCCAATGCTCCTTTCCAGGGTCTACCATTTGGGGGGGGGGGGGCTTCCACATCCTTTACACCAACATAACCAACCACTGGTATTCATCATAATTTACTGTGCAAAACTATTTTCTCTGATGCCACAAATTTCAGCAGTCTAAGCAAGGGGAGACATTTCTTCAGGCAGGAGGGGATGTAGTAGTGAGAAGGATTAAAAAAGAAAGATACAGATGAATACTCTCAATGAGTCTCTCAGGTACAGCCTGGCTGAATCTCCTTACAATAATAATAGCAACGTCCTCCCCTGAGGAAGAACGCTTCCCCAAAAGCTCAAATAAACACCTAGAAGGGAAAGATTTAACTGAAAAATTGTATCATTAAATGCATTATAAATGTCATTCATTTCAACCAATGCCAGTTGTGCGGGGCAATAAACAATGGATCCTTGAAACACAATTCTTCTGTATTCTGCTGCTAAAATAATTGAGAAGTTACCTGAGAAATATGTGCTGATAAAATTGCTCAGAGAACTTTAGTCTATTCTCTCTCTTCCAAATCTGGCCTTACTCTTTTCTCTTCTGAGCAGAGATGATTTTGTTTTTCAGGACTTTAAATGAAGCTGGGAATTTCTATGGCTGCTTATTTATACAGGGCTATATACCACAGTTAATTCACCCTGACAAGAATGATGTTGAGCTTTCTTGGCCATATGATCTTGTATTTAAGATCCTGTCAGTTTTGAGGACTCTAAATAAACCTTCTTTTAAATATTTAATACTCTTCAATGATATATGCCTTTAGGCTCTGAGCCTGGATCAACCATCAAAACTTAGAGTTTTCTATATTTCCCATCACCACAATCTCTCCATATAAATTTAATTTACACTCTAAATTCTCTGGTGGATTCCAAGTTGTTTGCTTCTCATTTGCCATTCCCCTATATCTAGAAAGAAATAAAAATCTACTTGAGTTCTTTCTATAAGACTTCTAAAGTCTTTGTATAGTAAAGTCATCCCATCCCAAAAAAACCCAGCCAGAATATTTTGTGTTAATGTGTCTGATGATGTGAATGAAGCTCAGATTCTCTACATCTTACTTCTTTTTTATTAAGGACCTGCACATGGAATGCTAAAACAAGTCAAAGAAAGGGCAATTTCTTTACTTCTTTGACATAGTGACTTCCTCCCTTCTGTTCTGCTAACTACAGGAATTAGACCCCGACATAGAATGGAGATCTTCATGGGGTAAATAGAAGCCACCTTGCAATACTGACCCATTGAAGCATTATGGTAAATGTGGGCCTTGATCAAAATAGTCAACAGCCTGTTGCTTGGGTATCTTGTCCAGGTCACTAAGAGAAGCATAGGTTCAAGCTCTTGTTTTGGTTAAGACTGATAGAGATTTGGACCTCTGTCTTCACTGACTGTGCCAAGGTATTTTTCATTTTGACCACAAGTTCCACTGCAGAACTGCAGATTTCCTTCTAATTAAACATATCAAGTAGTCACTCAACCTCAAACCAACTCAGATCCTCATTCAGCCTTCTCAACACTATGAAGGAAAAGAAGACTAAAGAAGTTGGAAGATCAGAGTTTTCCTCTCATCCTTTATCTCCCAACGAACAGTCTCAACCATCAACACATTTCTCAAGTTACTTCAGAACTGGGACCTTCCAGGCAAGATTTATTTGCTCCCCGGTGCTCATCGTCCCACAGACCTTGTCCTTTCCCTCTATCTCCGCATTTGCACTTCTGGATGCACCGCACAGGCACACACACCCCTACTAGAGAATCTGAGACACACACAGCAAAAGTGTGAGCCAAGAATCAGAGGATGTGCTCTGAGTCAGAACTCAGGCAGATGGGATACCTGCCACACACTCCAGCCACAATCAATAGCAAAGGCAAAAAAGCACTAGCAAAGGCCTCAGTCAATTGAAAAGATAACTAAAACAAACAAAGTGTGTGTCAGGTTCAGTTCAAGAGAGGTTCCTCGAAGATAACTCATAACAGTGCGAACAGAAATTCAAGCTCTTCTTTGACAGGAATTGTCCCTAACTCTAAGTAAAAGCCTTTACACTTCACAGAACTCAGCAAAATTGCCTTTGAGTGTCAGCAGTGAACACTGTATATTCTTCTAAGACTTCACAGTACAACTGTCAGCTGTCTGTTTTCTTTTTGCTATGTGTAGAGTTTATACAGACACTCCCAGAGGAGCCTTTAATTACATGTCATGACAAGACTCCCAACCTCTTTGCAGCTCTTCCACTTAACACATAGTGTAAACTCACCCAATCTCCCTTCACTTTCTCCTTCCCGGATTTCTTTCTTGGAGCTCTGTGGAGGCCTGTGTTGAAGCTTCATTATGATGGAGTGGACCCAGTGGAGAACTCTATAAAAAGCATCCGACCCATTTATCAGGACAGATCTCTTTAACAAGTCTATATAAACCTCACATGTTGAGGAGCCCTAACCTATGACTCGGAGGCAAAACTAAAACCTGAAGTAACTAAGAAAGAGAGGTTTTTTGTTCATTCCTGCAGTTTTTTTGACTGTGCAAGAAAGTCACTTGGTTTTACTAACAACAGCACTGAGTGGTCCCAGCAGAGAGACAATAGCATTATGGAAAGAGCTATGCAAACACAGAGACCGTCCCTGCCCCAGAGTTCTTATAATATAAATAGTAAAGACAGTGGGAGGGAAAATAGAATCACAGAGAGGTGAAATGCGTTCCTCAAGATGACAGGACAGCTCGGTAGTCACTACAGAGTACTGCCTCTCAGGGTAAGTGTTTTTGTAAGAGGTCTGGCTTTGTAAAAAAATAAAAAAACCAACAAACCAACCAAACAAACAAACCCCAAACAAAACAAACTCCAAAACAATCCTCATGGCAAAATCTGAAAAGTCTGGTTACACTTGTAAAGGGATTCTGTAGAACATCATGTCCCAGGGTGCCATATCATTCCCTTTTTGTGATTCTCTGAGCAAATTTCTCAATTTTCAAGTCTAAAGAGACATGCATTTTTTATTGCTTCTGCCTCAAACTAGTATCCAAAAATTAAGGTGCAATAGGAAAACACACTTAAAGCACTGTATGCTTGTATCAAATTCCACCCTCAGACATTGCAGCCATGGTTTAACTGTGCATTTAAGCACGTGTTTATCTTTAACCACACAAGTAGTACTATACACATCAATGAAACTACCTGCACTTAAAATTAAGCACTTGTTTAAGGGCAAGATGTAGAGAGACACATAGTGGGATTTTAAAAACCCCTTGAGCATTCAATGGAAGTTAGGTGCTTAATGCGCTTAAGAGACATTTGAAAATCCCACTGAGATGGTGTATCTGCAGTTGAATGCCTCTGGAAACCTGGCAGTGAGGCTTAGAATGATACAGTGATTGATTGCAGTGAGAATTACACCTCTAATGAAGTCCTGGTTACACTAAGAATACACAACAGATAAGGCGTGTGGTGTAAGGATTGGCTCTTTTTTCTAAAGCACCTCTTCGAGCTCGATCCAAAATAGCACTCGAGTGATGTGTAGGTCTGTGAGCTGTATGAGCAGCAGCTCTCAGAGGGCTCACAGGCCCAGTCAGACAGCTTGTGGTACATTTACATTTATTAACTTCCAGACTCCAGCTCTCTGGGGTACGTGCCACCCTGTACAGTGGTCAAAGACCCCAAGCCTCTCTTCCCCATCCTACCTCATCAAATCCTGCAGCAGAGGCATCTCCACATTCTCCCTTCCTAGTTCATCCTGAACTCAAAGAGGGGAGAAAACACCCAAGCCCCAGCTCTGCCAAAATCAGCACTCACCCAGCAATGCATCCAAATGCCTGAGGACTCTCAGAAGTTGAACAAACACCTCTAATGAAGTGATAGAATTTTTCTAAGCTAATGAGAAGAAGGTGACCTGAGCCCACAGGTATGAACCCTAATGGACAACAAGCTGAGGAGATAAGCCCTCACTTTCCACACAGGCTCCCAGAGGTCACGCTGGCCAGAGTTTGAATCTTTCTGGCAAGCAGCTCTCTGCAGCTCTACACCTGGCTGGGTTTAATTTGTTATTTATGTCAGCTTTGCATATTTGTAAAGTTCAAGGGTTTATTGCCCTGGCCTGACCTTGCCAAGTCAGAGCTCACATGTGGTTCTCTAGTAGCAATTTCTTTCTAATAAACTTTACTTGAAAGAACATGTGTGATAGATTTTGTTGATGATTAAAAAGAATGGGGCTATGCTCATTGTTAGCCAAGCTGGTTTTGAAGTTTTGTTGGAAGTCACCTCTGTTCTCATTTTTTAAAAAAAAAAATTGTCCCCTTCCCCCTCACCCCTTTATTTTACTGCACACCTTAATTATGTTTCATGTTGAAGCATGTAGCATTGTTTGTGTCTATACAGTAGAGACACTTCCCCCGTATGCTTATTAAGATCATTAAATTAAAGAGCATTGTTCAGTTTTTCTTTAATCAGAGCATGTGCAAGCACCAAAACCTGGGTGCACACAAGAGCATGAAAATGCAAGTCTCTGATGTACAAACATGTGAAAAACCAACAATACCTGACACATTCTTTACTAGCCACAAAGACTGTTGCTCCTAATTTGCTTTGGTTTTCCTTATTAACAAAGGATACAAATATTTTCTGTCCCTACAGGCTGTGTAACAGGGCACAATCCCAGCTCCATAGGAAACAGCACAGAACTCCCTTCACCTTCAAAGGGCTCAGAAGTCCGTCCCCTTATGCTCAAAATCAAATAAGCCAGTGGTTCTCTGGGAAGTGGAGCTTCTAGAACCTGGTATTTTGACCTTTCTGCAGTATAGGTTCTCGCGTGGCTAAAAGCATGGTTGTGCCTGTGTTATTTTACCCCGCTGCCTCGTAGTGACTCCAGTCTTCTGGGTGCCAGGCAAACCCAAGCACTTGGTGCACTTTGGAGACCCTGCAAACTGAGGACTTTGTGCCTGCAGCCACAGACTTATGTTTAACCCAGCACTGCCTGACCTTCTGCCAAGTGTGATTGACATTGTCCAAGTGTAAGAGTTATTAGAGGTAGATAGACAGACAACATGATTGCATAAATCTCATTTTCTTATAAAACCAAGCTGAAAGCATTGTAACACTGCTCGCACATCCTGAAATCCTTACTTCCCCTACAACTCTTTTTATTTTCCCACAGCTTGTTACGTTTTCATAACCTAATTCTGGACAGATAGCACTGAAGGAAGTTTTCAGCTGATGTATGACAGCCTGTTAGCATGTGCTTTGGTGATTGCTTGAAGAGCATGTATGTGCAAGTACTTTCCTGAATCAACAGCTTTGATTGTAAATCATTTGAGGCTAGATTGCCATTTATTAAACGTGTGTACAATGACCTGCCTGAGATTCCTAACACTACTGTAAAATGACTAAATAAGTAAATAATAGTGACATTCATGCTTTGACAGCAGCTATGACACTTTCCATTAAATGAAGAGCTCAAGAGGCAATTGTGTCTAATAGTCAAAGCAGGGACTGGGAAACCGGATTTCTGGTTGTCACTCATGGAGCAGGGACAGGATGCACTGTAGGTTACTTCTGCCTGAAGTATCACTTGGTAGCTCCTTCTGTGAATGAGACACTGGCCTAAGGAACTGTCAGCCTGACACAAGTCTTGCCTTTACTGAGTGAAAAATGTTTTAATTGTTTCTTGTGGGTTGGCCTGTAAAAGCTGCAGGACAATCAGCCATGATCAGCAATGTGCCAGCTGATGGGAAGAGCTCAGCCTCCAGTCCTGAGATTTGCTTTTCCCAGTGCCACTAAACCAAATCTTCCTTTTGTATGAGGAGACTGTTCAGAAAAGCCAGGCAGCTTTAGCAAAACATAACAGATGTGTATGAAGGTTTGTATGTGTGTGTGCATATATATATATACACACACACATATATACACACACACAATTCCAAATACTTCTTTTCCTCTTTAGCTTCTCTGGTTCTTTGGCACTCCTGCTATCTCTATCTCTATATAAAGTATTCTCATCATATTCACTGTCCTTATCTTTCCCATCTCTTTCTCCTTTTCAGTTCTTCCTCTCACTCTGTGACTTTCACACCTTTTTAGCTCTAAGTGTTCCTTCCTGACACTACTAACACCACACATTTTTGTCCAGATAGCACCCCTTTTTCCCTTTACAGAGCTTTGTTAGAGAGATCTCACTTGAAATGCAGAAGACAGTTTGGCAACATTTTTGCAAGGAACAACAAAGTTAAGGGGATCTACAGCAAACTAAAGAGCTCCATGTTCAGTGGGTAGGCAAAAAGATACAACCAAAAGTAGAAAAAAAGTGGGGTTTCCAAAGCAAACTGGAACAGTTTCAGCAAAGTCCTAGCCCTTATTTCGCTTACAGCTTAACCGGACACCCCGGTGTTTGAAGGGGCTCGGTGTAAAATAAAACAAATGTACCTATTGTTCTTGGAATAAGTATTATAATAGTAATCATTCTTTAAGCATCAGTAGTGCCTTTCATCCAAGGACCATAAAGCACAGTGCAAACTTTAATGAACTAAGCTTCTCGGTGCTCCTGTAAACCAGATCCATTATGCCTTAGATCCATTTTTTTAACATAAGAGCGAGGCCCAGGGAAGATACTAACAAATTCTATTTTTCACATTTGCAGTTGGTTACTTAATTCTATGGATACTTAGGCCCAGCAGTAAGTGTTGCTTGATTTTCACCAGTGATAAGTATCCCTACTTCCAATGGCTCTTATCATGTAGCATCTCTAAAGCTTAAGTCCTACTTTAGTTGCTTTAAAAGTGTGTGCTTAGATCCCTCTGTCTCAAGATCTCTTCCACGAGTTTGTGCAAGGACTGGAGGAATTTAAGGCTCCTGGTTCCTTGTCCCTTAGCTACACAGTAGTCTACCATGATTTTCATCATATACCTAATGTTCTGTAAAGACCTAAGCATGGTCTTCACTTTTTTGTGAATATGCTTGATTCAGTACGCAGAGGTTTTTACAGGATCGGGTCTCACATATTTTCTTTCTAGACTTCAGAAACTCTCAGGTGGCTTCACATACCCACCCAAGACTTTAAAATATGAAACGGAGCGAAATTCCCACAAAACCTTGGTTTTACCAACTTTTGCTAACTCTTTGATGGTTGGTTAAGAAATTTGTAAATGGTGTTTCCCAGGCATTGACTTAACAGGATGCTTTCAACCTTGCTCAGCCAATACAAGTGCTAAACAGAACACTGCCCAATTTATTTTTTAACAAGGTTCTCTACTATTGAAACCAGTATGAAGTGCAATTATGGGCTTAACTGTTAAATTATCCTCCCAACATCTTTCCAGGCCACTCTTTTAGCTCTTCAGAAGAATATTTTATTGGAAGGGGTAAATGTATAAAAATCTACTGTTAAAACACTTAACAAATCTCCCCTGTCAGGCCAGTAAACTGTAGTCCATCCACTCTGATCTGAGATTGCTGTTTCTCTGCTCCCCCTTCCCCACCTCCCTTTTCTTTGTTTAAAATATGCTGACCACACAGTGACCTCTTGTAACCCATTGGTCGAAAATTACAACCAGCCACACAAACAAGCAGCTTGAGGTCAGAAAGAGCAGGGTCTGCTAAAAGTTAGTAATCATACATTAATTCCCTGACATAATTAATCAAAATGAACCACCGTTATCTAGCGCGGAACCTTTAACCTATTACAAAGGGGTCAATTTGCAAACCACTTGAGCATGGGAGTTTGGTACAAATAGCATACTCCCTTCATCTGGGATGCCCTAAGTAGGCAAAAATGCCTTTGAAGTCCCAAATCTACCAGATTTAGATATAATTTCATCAATCAAGTTAAAAGGCTGCCTTCCCTCCAAAAAGGATTTCATGTAGATCTGTCATCTAGCTCTGTTCAGTGGGTGACTGAAAATCCATTTGTTAGGCTCTTTTTGTCAGGATGGAGTAGGCTGCAGTTGGCTCTACATGTCAAAATAGCTGAAAGTTTATCAAATTGAAGGCTGAGAGGCATGATTTGTGTTAGAACCTGTGCTGGTCTGGTGAAGGAAGCAGTAAATCTCAGCTTTGTTATGCCAATCAGCTCCAATTCTGGAACTTAATTGTGTTTTCATTTGATATGACTATAATTGTATCTATATAGTGCATGCAGCTATTCATAGGGAATCAGAGATAGGACTTCACACATCTATATGGCCCCCAGGACCATGCTGCCTTCTGATCCTTTATGCTCTCACTCAAGTAAACTCCCTGGGAATCAGTAGCATCTCCATCTTAAAAGTAGGGAACTGAAACCCAAAGAAACATAGCCCTGCTCTTTCCAGGGATTTCAGTGCTCAGTTCCTTTTCAGATCTTAAATTCCCACTGAAATCAGCATGAATCAAGCATCTTAACAGGAATCAGGAGCCTAAATACTTTTAAGATTTGGGTTTAAATGGCGTGTCCAAGGTCACACAGGAGGAATTTGCAGCAGAGAGGAGAGCAGAATCCAGGTCTCTGAAGTCCACTGAATCAACCTTCCTCCATCAGATTTAAGCTCCCTACAGTCCACGGAGTCTCCCTTGAGTGTTATCTAATCCACTTTCATATGTACCAATACAAACACTCTTCTGTATGTATATTTAATGCATTTATTTATTGCATGCAAGAACAGATGAGCTGTAGAGTTTGAGATATCATCTTATCCAGTGATATCATATATCACACAGGTGAATCTCAAGAGGTTTACGATGTTACCAACACCCCAAAATAGAATTAATTTTAAGCCATTCACTGAATCTAATTTTCCGTGTCATATAATATATGACCACAACAAAGGTGTCAAAAATATTTTCAATTACTTTATATTAGTATTAGTGCAACAACTGCATTTGGAAAGTATCACACCTACTTTAAAAGTTTCTGGGAAATGTAAACCAAAGTCATTGTTAAGGTCAATGTTTTAGCAGAGGTCACTTGAACTACAATTCCCAATATGCACATGGAGTTGACATGTCTGGCTTTTAAAACAAAATCACAATTCATCATCTGAATGTCAGATCTGTGGCTTATGAGTTCCTGGTGTCTGAATGATTATGACACTTATAAAGTATATTTTATTATTACAGCCCACTCATTGCCACTCTCCATATGTGAAGTGATGGATATTTTAAATGTAATTCTACTTATTTATATTTATATCTTACTAGTGACAGGTAAAAAGCATCAACAAATCACTGCAATTTTTAACTAGTCAGAGACAAGATTTATTTTTACTATAGTTAGTATGCACACTGTGGTTATTAGGAAGAATGATTCCCACCCAGAGAATCATTGTTTAGTCATGTTTAATTAAAATAAACAAACAAACAAAAAAAAAAAGCAACCTCAAAGCACTCAGAAATGTCACACAAAGGTAAAAGGAACGATGGTAGAGATGCATATGACAATAAGTCTTTGTGTAGAAACAAGGGGCCAGACTGTGCCCACCTCTCTGCCTTAAACTGCTAGAAAGGCTGGTCTGATGCAGTGGTCTACCAGCCAACAGGCAGGAACTGCACATTAACTGCAACATCCCCCAGTATAAATAATAGTGGGCCTGCTTCCTCAGCCTCTTTTGCAGCTGCTCCTGGCCACAGCTCTGTGCATACCTCTCAAAAAGAGTGGTGGGATCAAGGGCCAATGTGGGAATGCCCTCTTTCAATTCCGGACAACCGTGTGCCATGGGACGGAACAGCTCTGGGATGCTGAAGGGTTGTTGGCTATGGAATCACAGGTGCCTCCCGAGAAGACTGGTGCTTTGCTCCATGCCCAATCCTCAATTGCATGAGCTCAAAGGCTGACATTAGACTGTTCACAGGGAGATTTTGAATGTTGGCAGAAAACTTGGGCGCTTATCTCTACTACACTCCACTCACTGTACCAAGTCACCGCATGCTTTACTACAAACTACTGAAACCCTCACTTAGCATATGTGTAAAATGGATATAACTATAATTAATGACCTCCAGGGTCTCTGGTAAAACCATTTAGCATTTGTCAGGCACTTTGTGAGCTTTTGGGTCAAAACCAGTAAGTGCAAGGTAGCATTAGGAAGAGTTTCATCCTCAAGTTATAATAATATATAATAGCAGGATCTTCAAGTTACAAATAAAATCACATTGCAGAAATGTGTTAACACAGAAAGTGCAACTGAACACATCACACATTCAAACAGGCTTAAGGGTGGATAACATGTAGATCTATTCTGGAGCTGGGCACTTACACAGTGATAAACCTGTTCTTGTGTGGGTAACTTCTGTTGCTGTTTACAGATGGGAAACAAGTGTGAACACACCAACTGCAGTTACTTCCAATGCTAGGTTGCTCTAAGGTATGAGCTACCTTGAGCTTATTTGATAATATTACACAGAGGACAAAGGGGTTGCTGGTAGCTCATTCTACAAAATGGTCCGAGCTGCAAAGGCTTGTGAGTCACACTCCAGAGCATCTGGAAGGAAAAACACATTACATTTTCCAGGCCACCAAAACTTCTGCTCAAAGTGGGAAACTTTCACATGTTCAGTCCATTCCCTCCCACACACCCCCTTGTCTCGACTCCCACAGGATAGGGAGTTTATTAGTTAATACTTGAGCTTAAATCTTCATCTAAGGAAGTGATGAGCATCTAAGTCTCTCCTCCCTTCTTGCACAGAGATGAAAGTTTCTTAGCTGGCCTGTTCACTCCAACCTCCCCCTTCCTGGAAGAGATGAATCCCTGCTGAAGAAATCTGAAACCTCTGGCCACCCAGCATATCCTTCAGAAATAAAAGCATCTTCTCTGAGAAAATGCATGCATGGAATGAAGCACAATGCAAGGCAAGCTCTGCTTGCATAGAGCTGTAGGAAATGAAAGGTAAAAGCCAAAAAAGCCAAACGGAGTGGTGTTAAGATAACAACAGGACATTGTTTTGATCCCAGGAGATCCTGTGGTTTTTCTTTTTAATAGTGTCACTTAGAGTAACTTATAAGGGAGGCAAGGAAGGTGACACAATTTTATAACTCTGCAGGGGCTTCACACCATGGGACAAGATTCCTATTGTACTGAGGAGTATTGGAAAGAAAAGGGGGAAAAGGAAAAAAAAAAGCTTGCAAAGCAGATCTAAAATTACACCTATTCTCAAGAAAGATACAAATCTAGGCCAGAAGGATTGCTCATTACAATGAACTCCTAGGAACTTTTCTAGCAAATGCTTCACAGGTATTTATCAACCTAGCTGAGGGCAGGTGAGTAGGAACAGGGGCGAAGGGGGGGGGAGGAAAATCAGCCTGCTTTCTCCCCACAAAAACCTCAGCCTAGCTTCTACAATTGATCAGCTTTTGTTTTCCACCTCCCCAGTCCAAAATATGTTCAAGAAGCCCCCAGTTAATAGGAAAAGTATGGCAGGGATGTGATAGAAAGATGGGAAATTTCAGATGTAACTGATTCTCGTGACTTTCGCACCCAAGATCCCATTCGAGCAAACATGAAAACACCCTAGTAGCTGACAGGGACAAAGTAGAAACAGAAGACAGGGTGGGCAGGGTCTGCCTGTGCTTTACACTCAGGAATGGGTCAGTCCTCTGAGGTGCAGCCCCTGCACACTTCTCTCGAGTCAGACCCCTCTGTTCCACGTTGCTTACTGCAGTCAGTCTCTGCTTGATGTATGTTTTTCACTTGGCCAACTACCTTTACCCAGCTGCACCCTCCACGGAAACAGGACACTGCTAGTAAGTCCTGCCAGGGTTTCTCTATTTCAGAAATAACAAAAAAATCAGGTACTAAACAGAGCCTTTTCAGATCTCCCCTTTCCTCAGTCCCACGAATGGCAGCAGTGGTGGGCAAGATCCATAGCACCAAAAAGCTCTGGACCACTCGAGTTTGCTGATAAATCCCACACAGGTACGGACAAGAGTTTCAGAGCCCAGCACCAGCAAATCAGTTGCAAATTTCAAGGCACAAATTCAGAACAAACCAAAGATGCTGCTACTCTCTTACAAGAGGAAAAATCCTAAACAGTTAAACCCAAAATAACAGAAAGCAGACAGATTCAGGGGGAAGAAACAAAACGCAACAAAACTGTGGGGGCATCTGTGATTTTTAAGCTATAAAATAAATCCATGACAGTAATTACAGAGGGATGGCCCTGAGTGTCCCACTACTATTATTGTGAAGGTAAGGTCTTCAAAGATCTTTATCTGAGCTAATTTCAGCTATTCGGTACAGAACTTCTTTTATTCCCTTCCCACTCTGCATCACACAATGCTCTTTTTGGTGTTTCCGTTCACACAGCGGGCACTGATCCCTGCTAGGAGAGGTGTCAAAACTTCTAATAAAATGACTGCTCACGCAGAAAGTCTCACAGCTGAAATTTTGGAGTCGTACAAACTCCCACACAAAGCAGGGCTGTCAGATCAGATTGCAAGGTGTCAGTTTACCCAATTCAAACCTGAGGTTCTATTAAAAAAATGCACAACAACCCCCCCCTACACACACACACACACAAATGGAAAACGTCAATCAAAAGTAATTAATAGTTTTCCTTCCTCTTTCGCACTCTAAAGAATGCCAGGAGACAATATTCTGTGAACTCGAGCAACTGCTGAATAACATTAGCTCAAAAATCAGATGCCTGGTAAAATATTCACAGGCGTCATCAGTGTTACCTGAAGACTGTACTCCAGACGCACGACTATCCCCAACTCCTCGGCACTTTCTGTGCTGAAACGTGCTGCTTAATGTAAAGTTTCAGAGGTGACAGAAGGCACCAATACAGATGGGGAGGACAGATGTGGGGTTAAGCCGGATGTGAGGGAAAGAGCTCTGGGCCAGATTTGAGCCTTCAGCACCCACAGTTTGCGTCAAGCAACTGTGAATGATCTCATTTCCCAAGTCATCTAGGGCAAAATATGGCTTTATAAAAAAAATAAAGAAGCCTATTGAGCTTCACCGAGACCTGAAGAGATTTAAACCAAGCTCCACCAAGCCGAAAGCAAGAGTTTGTCATTTATCCATCGATTCCTGCATAAAAGGACAGTAGTACGGGTTGCTGGCTCTTCAGCTTGACATCAGACAGTAAACCAAGTGCTGGAGTACTACTTCCTACTTTATTTTCAACAATTAGGTGTGGATTTAGTCACAGAAGGTTATAGAGGGACTAACAAGGCTGTAGTCCCATATCCTTTCTTTCCCATATGCCCTGTTTGCATCAAGCCTTTTCATGCATCTCAGCTGTGTGCCTCTCCTCTCCTCTCCTCTCCGCTATGGATGTGTTGGATCCAGTCTGTGTAGGTGAAAATACATCAGTAGACAATCAACTATGAATACAGAAAAGAAAAATCCTCCTATTTCTCTCATATTCCTTTCTCTGGGGAGAAATATCCCTGCTTTGGCACAGATTTCTTCCTCCTAACCAGGGATTTTTAGGAGACAGACATCCCTGGCTGGCAAAGTTATTTCTCTCCAGCTGCACATCACCCTCACATGTGCGTTCTCCCCAGCTGCCTTCGGCCAAGCTGATCTGACTTAGCAAAGAGAGGCTATTAAAACTGTTGTGCAGTTTTTTCTTGGTGTTTCCCACTCAGTTCCCTATGTAAAAGCGTGATCCAGCAAAGATTTGTTAAGGCATTACTTACCCAAGTAATCTCCTTAAAGTCAACTAAACAGCAAAGAGGGGTTTCTCAACATACCTACTGAAGTCCTGGCATGATTATGGGCAGTAAATGACTCTACACCCATTCCCTTTGACCATCTAACACCTGTTTTTATAGACAGATGCCATATATATGTTTTGGGGTTTTTTTTTCCCAACCTTCGCTTTTTTTTTTTCCTCCACATTTTTTACCATATTGGTAGACTACTCTTTATATATCCTTAATCTACTCTGAATGGCAAGAAGTAGTAAATGATACAGGTAGCTCCACCCAGCCTACTCACAGGCAGTCTAAGGGAGAGAGGACCACTGCTCTTGATAACTTTAAAGCACTAGGCCTGTAAGTTGTTGCTGCTGTTGTAACCCCACAAAGCTCTTTTCTTTTGTTCTCTTCTTGAGACTGGTTCCTAGTACCCTTCAGACATTTTATTGATCTTTCTCCCCCTTTAGCTCATACATGCTAATTGTACCTCTGTAGCAAAACAATCTTATTATCATGTTAATTAGTGGGAGGGTTGTTGAGGGTTTCCAGTTCATTACCTGCTAATTTCAAGATAAATGAATCCACAGGTTACTAAGTAAATAAGGTCACCTATCAAGTACTTGTAAACGTGTTTGTAAACAAGGAGGGGAGATGGGGAGGGAGAGAAAGGGAAGTATGTTTGGCTTGGATGGTGGGAAGTAGCTTTGGATAGAGATTTGGCATCCCATGCTGGGGTGACTCCATTTCCCTTGAACTCATTTGTAATGGAAAGCGAATGTTTGCTGTCCACCTGGTTCCCCAGTGGGACGTTTCCTCCCTGCAACTACTTTGTGAGCTCAAAGGGCTCTTTGTAAGCAGATTACTCATTTGGAGGTTAGGTTGATTGTTGCTGCCTTTTGTGATGAGAGCCAGGAGTGAGGACATGCACTAGGCAATACAGCACCAAAGGGGGGAACAAAAAAGCATGGTAGTGTGAGTCACAGTAACCTCCCCCTCCACATGCCCCAGGGTTATTCGTATTGCCTTTATACACAGGGCAACAGGACAAAGGAATTCCATGGGAGAGGGGAAATAAACAGTCAGATCCTCTGCTAGGGTAAAATGACATACTGCTTTGAAATCTGTGCCTTTACGCCACCACCCCCAAACCTCCAGGAAAATGACTCTCTGAGTGGGGCAAGTGAATAAAAGGACCATGTAGAAAAGCATATCTAAACCATGGGGACTGCAGAGGTTAAGTTATCAGGGTTCAAAATGGAAACGATACGGAGCAGGCTCCCTTGGGCTCTGTCTTCGGACCATGTTCATTAAAGCCAGTGAAATAAAGAATATGTGTATTAAATGTTCAGAGCACACTAAGCTGGGGAGGGCAGCCAGTATAATGAAAGGAAGGAGAACAATTCAAAGAGATCTTGATAAATTGGAAAAATGGTCTGGAGAAAAATAAGGTACCCGTCTCTAAGGGCAACTTTGGAGTCCAAGTCTGAGTAGGAATAAGGATGTGTATACAGGGTGAGCCTAGCAAGGAGGTGATACTTCATTAAATGATGTGAAGAGATGAGCAGATCTGAAGTTAAAGAGGAGGGATAACTGTTATGAAGTTGTGGAACACGATATTGGCAAGTATAAGCAGGAGCATTGCCTGCCAGACTCCTTACTGACCGCCAGCCCATGCAGCGCTGGCTGGGGCCAGGTTTAGAGGGAGAGCAGAAAGATCAGAGCTCCAAGGAATTTGGCTTGTGAAAAAAAAAAAAAAAAGACTGAATGCACACAATTGTTTTAACTAAGGGTCTTCAGAAATTTAAATGATGAAAGAAGGAAATAATCTGCCCTCCAGAACCATACTGGCTAGGCTGGAAAGTAAAGAGTTTACAGCAAGGAGGATTCAGGTTAGCAGAACAACTCAGGTGCCTATATATATAAATATTTTGTGTCAATTCAGGGACCCAAGGATATCCAAGGTAGGCTGGCAGAGGTGATAAGGAACCTGTTGAAGACCTGTACCCTTGTGATGATGCTGTAAACTTGGCAAGATTCAACAAGAGATTTTAAGTGGCAGTAGAGATCTGGTTTTAGGCATTTGAATCATTCCCTAGGTAAAACTTGTTAAAGCTATGGGCAGTGAAACACTGCAACAGTTTACCTGAGTCTGCTGTAAAGTCTTTATCTTTGGAAGATTGACAGTCTGCCTGCCTTGGTGGACTGGGATCCAGCAGATTCCCACCCAAACCCACCTCTGGTCTTTCACATTTTGCATCTAGGTGAGAACAGACCAGTCGACACCTTTTTCTGGCTGTGGTGCTCACATACTCAGCTTTCTATTTAACCCATGTCTGAGTCTGTTTCAGAGGCCTGGAACAGTTTAAAGTTGAATACAAAATCTGGTGTTCAACCAGGCTGGCCCAATGGTTTAGACCTAAGTAGATATGAGACCTGGGAAAATTGCAGCAAGTAAGTAATCTGCAATTCACCTTTTTCTCTGAAGATGTCTGAAAACACTCTTCCAGCTTACCAGGCTTGACTCAAATTCTGTTTAAAAGAATACACTTGTGGTACGTTTCCTTTCTTTCCCCCTAGTTGCTTTTAAAATTTGTTCCTTGTGCCAAGAGCTCTGTCGTATGAGTCACCTGATCTCCCACCAGCTGGATATAGCAACTTGTATCATCAGCTTCCAAGGGTGAATGATCATGAGAAACAAATTTAAAATTGCTTTTTGCAAGATAGAAATAACCATTTTAATGTTTGGTAAAAACAAATGCTGAAGCACCACATAAACAGGCCAGGCAAATTCCCCCCCCCCCTCCCCCCCCCCCCCCCCCCCCCAGTCCCCCCGACGCCCCCATTCTTTGTTTCTCTTTGAATCGTAT